>CM034151.1:95232195-95291959 GCA_019776745.2 Taxus chinensis
TAGAATTGCAGTCACTCTGATATAATTTTAAAAAAATATTTTTGGGACGGGCAACTTATTTTAAATATTTTATTTTTGGGCTGCATTCGAATGCAACTGCCAAAACATGCAAAACAGGAAAAGTCAAAAACATCTAGACAGCCGTCAAATTTGACATAGTCCCGTGAATGTCTGCAAAGCCTTTTCCCATAGAGGGAACACCTTTGACGTAATAAATCTCTCTATTGAAAAAATAAGTATTTCACATTTTGAAAAGATTATTTTCTTAAAGGGTCGAATCAACATTGTTCTAAGGCTATAAGAGATTAGTTCTATATTAAAATTATGGTTTTATGAAGGTGCGTAATTTTTTTTTTTTTTTTGAAAATTTATGGGTGTTTTAAGAGATTTAAGGTATCTTGTTTTTATTAGCTTAAATTGGACAAAAATCTTCCACTCTAGAGTGACCTCTTAAATACGGTGAGTAAAATAAGTGGTATTCTTATTTTCAAGAACATTCTTATATTTCTCGTAGGTGACTTCAAATAAATTTATGGAATTTTTTATTATAGAAAAAATAAGAGTGTAAGCTCCTCCATAATAGGGGCATGGTCCTATAAAGACGCTTCAACACCTATTTCTTGTTGCATGAGAAGGTTATGTGATTCTTTTTTAATAGAGCTACATGAAATAATAGGAAATAATAGAATCAAGGCCTAAAAAATAGGAGCTCCACATTTTTTGCCCCATAGACTTGAGAGGTGGTTTAAGAGGGGGTGTTGGCAATTTCCCCCTGTTTTTGTCCATGTGGAACATAACATACATTCCCACCAATATTTTTTGGTGATTTTAGAGAGATATAATCTTTACTTACCTATAAATTACTAATAAATTGCAATGGAATCCTAGTCACTATTGTTAAAGAAAGTAATTAAAAACTAGCAATCGCATGTGCACAATGCAATGTGAACGCCGAACAGTATATGTTATTTGATTTTAGAGGGATAGTTATTAGTTTTGTAGTTGATGTTGATAAGGGGCGTGATTGATTTTTTAAGTGTAGGAATATAGATGAAGCATTACATTTAAATGTTCTATCTCTACATTTGAAATTTGTTACAAATTCGTACATATACATTTGTAAATTTTATATCATGAGTGGTAGTGTTTTGCAAACTATTTTATTTGAACTAAACATGAATACATGAAAACTTCTATACATTTGCAAATTTTATATCATGAGTGGTAGTCTTTTGTGGCCAAGAATGTTTCACTAAACATGAATACATTTATACATTTGATACTGCTTTGGATATAAGAAGTTTGAGTAAGGTAGTAGTGGAGGTGCTATCAATGTAGAGGCTAGTATTTACAATGAGTTGATTTTGTTGAGTGATATTAGTCTCGAATGCTTTGGTTAATGATGAATTGACTTGGGAAGTCTATATGGAGTAGCCATGTGGATATGCAAAAGGGAGCAGAAAGCATCTAATGTGCTACCTCAAAGAGGTGTTGTATAGATTGAAGTGTGCTCCCATAACCTGGTATGCTATGATTGATGACTATTTCTTGTAGAATGGGTTTCAAAAGTTTTCAAAAAATTCAAATGTGTTCTTTTTTTAAATTTATGTTAAAAAATAATGATAAACAATAGGCCTCGTTGAGGCCAAATGCGAGACTCGCTGAGTCTGCTAATTTTTCCCCAAGCATTTGCACAATGTTTCATAAAGTTTGTGGATGCGAAATTGAGGGCATGTATTTCTGGATGCCTAGAGAATTTCTTCCTTGAGTTTTAATTCAAGGAAGAACAGAGCAACAACAACCACTTTTTCAGCTCACAACCCAAGGAAATACATTCATAAATACTTGATCAAATTTAAAGCCAGATGCAATACACCACAATGGTTGTTCACAGATTGAATATTGCTCCTGAAAATGAAGCATCCTTGCAATCAGAATCTTGTAGATCATGGTGACTCTAAGGGAGCAGTGGGGACTTGTTGTCACTCTTTTCAGATGCTGTAGGAGTGTCTGAAGTCATCAATTATGTTGTGATAGATGTCCACACCCTATTCTTATTATTTTATTTTATTTTGGGGTCAATAAAGGTACCCACAAATGGGATTACGTAAATGACTCAACTGTGGTAAAACAAGGGCATTCACAGAAGTACCTAAAACAATCGCTGAAACTGTAACAGTTGAGATGAGTTTGGGTAATGTAGGATAAAAAAATGCAGTGGTAGCATCTCCGCTAGCAAGTAAGACTCATGCAGGAATAATAAGAGATATCCCAAAGGAATCTGAACTGCCAAATTTGAAGGGAGTTGGTAATAGCTAAAATTCCAGACCAGTTCTGTGATTTGTTACTATTTATGATTATAATTGGACATTGTAACATTTGGAGTTTGAAGAATGTACTAGTTCTAAGTTTGATCAATGAATATCGCGACAAAATGCATTGAATTATTAATATGTTATTTGGCTATTTCACTTATTTAATAATTTGTTTACTCTATTCATGTATAAGGCTAAATTTTTGCTTATTTGGCTATATTTTTAAATATTATAAATATTATATATATACCCAAGCACTATACCCGAGCCTCCCAAAAAAGCTGTCATACCAGCATACCCGTATGCATACCCCATACCGGCTACCTAGGCTTCTGCTGCTAAAATTAAACCTTGGCCATGTCTGGATAACTTTTTATAGATTCTCAAGAGAAAAGCCTCATCTATGAGCATAGAATGTTAAAACTCTAAATATTTTAGCTGATCTAGATAACTTTTTATAGATTCTCAACGGAAGGCATCATCTATGAGCATAGAATGTTAAAACTCTAAATATATAAGCTTACAACGCCTAATCACATATTACATCGTGTCAAATTTCCTTTGTAGGCAAGAAACCCTTATGTAACTACTCAAACTACCAATAACCTCACAATAATTGTCTAAGGTATGATGTGATGCAACGATTATTTAATATATTGTAAGCTACCACTTAGAAAACATATGAATAGGTTTAAAATAACCACAAAAAACTTCACTCTGTGCACCTAACAATAAGATTTTGACTATGTTTTTAAGATGAGTATCAAGTAGAAAAGAGTTAATTATGTACTACACAACTCATCATTTCTTTGAAAAAAATGGTCTAAAGAGTAACATGATGCAGCAAGTATCTTCTAACTTGTGAACATTCCATTTGAAAACAAAGTGAACTCAAAAAAACCAAAAACTTAACTCATTATACCAAAAACAATTGCTCTCCAATGCACCAAACGATAAGATTTTAACTATGGGTTTAAGACAAATATCAATAAGAGTTTATAGGCCAGCCTTTATGTACATCACCAGTATGATGTTATTAGAATCTCACTAAGGAAAACACAATAAAGTGTTATAAAATATATATAACAACAACAATAGTCCTTGGTGGTAACAGAGCATACACCATATATTATCTTGTAGCCTCTGCAAATGAAAGTTGCTTGCTCTCAATAGAGCATAGAAATGAACTTGACATTTAGAATCTTGAGTCTGAGTAAATTCTGCCTCTGAAGAATTTGGCAAATTGTCCTTTCCTTCTAATACAAAATCATCTATGCATTTCCCTCTAGAATCATTTTTCTGATTTCCATGACAGTCCTCTAAGTGCATCAATGCAGTGTTAAATGGAATACCATTCTGTCCCATTTGCATATTGAGAAGAGGAGCCCTCAGTGATGTAAGACGACTTTTATCAGGCATTAATCCAAATGATCTGGAAGGTAGAACATCTGACAACATTGTATTTCCAGCATTTTGAGTCATGGAAGAATGCAATCTGCATATGATGTTTTACAATTCCATCTTCAAAAGTCTGAGGCTAATAGGAACAATCTACCTAGTATAATGCATAGAAAGAACAAACTTTGAACATGAAAAGACAAATATACCTTGAATAAACAAAATTTTTGGATCTTGGCTTGAAACCTGCCGATTGCATTCGTTTAAATGTTTTCAAAGCCTCTTCAACAAACCCATTTAATGCATATCCTGCAATCCTTGCAGTACATGAAATCACATCTCTTTGAGACATTTTGTCAAACAGTTGACGTGCCTTGTTAATGCTTCCACATTTTGCATACACATCTACCAGGGCACTTGCAAATGCAACATCTGACAAGAAACCCCTTTCAATTATTTTTTGATGGATGTCCATGCCATATTTTCACAATCCTCCAGTGGATCCGCTATTGCTTGTTTTGGTGCCAATTTTGACTTGAACAACCTAAAGGCTTTTCTGGCTAGGAGAACGCACTATGGAGACTTTTCGCTGTGCCCTTGACCTGTGACAGTAAGCATGGAGAATAGGAAACAATGAAGATCTTTTAAACTGATTTTTTTTGTATAGGAGAGAACGTGTTACAGCAAGTGGAGGTGAAGTTGGAAGGCTGAGTATTGTTGGTCGTGCTGAGGTAATGTTTCTTTTGTATATGGGACTATCTCAAAGCTGAAACCGCTTTACATTCCATAGTGCTGATTTTAGGGATTCCTAAATTTCATTCAAGAATTTCTTAGCCAAGCATTTTTAAAATTTATGTTTCAGGTTGTCGGCCGTGAATCAGGGCGGTGAAGAGGAGGACCAAAACGGCTATGGGGTCCAGGGGTTTGAAGCCTGACTGGAGGTTCATGTGAATGCGAAAGTCGTCCGGGGAGTGGTTCAAGAGGCTCGCGAAGTAAGAGGTCCAGGATCGAGCGACCGCAGATCCATGATTATGTTTCCTGCCGCTATAAATCCGGCCAATTCTCCCAGCTCGATCCTCGGGTATGCAAACGAACCTCCTGCGAAATGGATCAGAGCTGTTGCCATCAACATTATTGAGAAAAGGAGGTTGAAATAAATTACCTGCAACAAGAATCTCAACTGCAAATTCCGTGTAGCAGAAGACAGGAAGCATGACAGATCGCCCAGAAAATACATTGTCGGCAGCCATTCCTATCGTTCTGTAAAACAATTATATATTTATGCATCCACCATCGCGAGCCGCTGAAAAATCTAGGGCGTGAATATAAAAACGTGTAAACGCACGTAAAATTTAATCGCATACGAAAAACGTCAAAATAGCCGTCAAAATAAACCTAGTCGCAGAAATGTCCGGAGGTCCTCTACCATAGGGGGAACGCCTTCGGCATAAAAATATAGGGCCTTATAAAACTTTCTTAAATTTTCTTCAGCAACATCCGCTAAGATATTTATGAAATCTCCCTATAAACTTATGGCCTAAAAGTTTGCAACTCTAGAACACTGAACCAACCTCAATTTACTTATTATAAAACATAAATAAATAAAATATCTGAAAATATTTTGGGAAAAGGCAGGATCCTTTTAAAGGCAAGACCCTTTTAAGGTTGACAGAAAATGCTAGAAAAAAATGCATTGTTAAAGTCGCGTGGATTCCTCGGAAGCATCTTGAATATAATTATAGGTCAACAAAATTATCCGCAGTTCTGTCCTGACACGCGTTTCTAAATAGCTACACATGTTTTCCGTCATTATCCGCAAAGACCGTCTTGTTATGTGCTTGTATGTCACACATTCACAACGAAAGAATATAGCCGTTTTTACCGTTTCAATATTCATCACGAAACCTGTCTAAATAGATCCCATAAAATTAATATGTTTGTGTTATCAGCTGGTATTACACTTATACAAAATCTATTAATTTTATTTTGACTCTATTAACAGGTTTTTTTAATTCGATCTCAATCACCATAAAAGCAATCCAGATGAAGTCTTGATCTGTGAGGCAGGCTTTTCGAAACAATTTCATTGACCTGTTAGATTGAATCTGAAAGTCTTGGTGATTTGATCATCTTGTTGATTTTATATGATTAGATTTTTGGGATATGACATTTTGTTGGTATGATCATATAGTTGGTGCAGGTGGGGATATTGGGCAAGATGGTTTCACAAGCCTCTGATTATGATGGTTCACAGAATGATTTGCACCAGTTTAAATGGGCTACAAAGAGGCCTTGGGCTATTTTCTTCTTTGTGGTCACACTTCTCTTTGTTGTGTTTTTTCAGATCAAGAGTGGGAATATTCTTAACTTGTGGGTCAAATCCGAGGAGATAGAAATTAAGAATGACATGATTTTTATACCAGAAGAAAAACAGAGCTGTTCAAATTTTGTGAGGGTGGATACAAGGAGGAGTAAGGTTGTGTCCATTCTAGAATTTGGAGGTGTGGGTGATGGGAAAATCCTAAATACCAAAGCCTTCCAGAAGGCTATTGATTATTTAGATAAATATGCAGCAGGAAAAGATGGTGGAGTTGGGACACAGCTTACTGTTCCATCAGGGATATGGCTGACTGGCAGTTTTAATGTCACAAGCAACTTTACTCTCTACTTGGAAAAAGATGCAGTCATTTTGGGATCTCAGGTAAGAGTTCATCGGTTTTGGATAAAATAGCAAAACTAGATTTTTGAGATTCTTTCCACCAGTTTTCATTGTTGGTACATCTGGATATCCCTCTGTTCAATCCCATTTATATTAGGATCTTTTCGGTGTGCCTTTGAGCCCCCCTATCAGCTAGAACTCCTCAAGAAATTCAAAGATGAGATGATTCTTCCTGTGATTAGGTGTACTCCAGAGGATTTGGTTACTATTTGAGCCTAAAATAAAAATAAGAAAACCAAACCCAAAGCAAATATAAATGACTAGGGTTTTTTATGATTTTATATAGATTGAGTTTTTGAGCATTAATCTGACCATCCCATACAACTGAAACCAATTAAGATAATGGAAACTTAAGTCAATCTCAAAATGAAAACGATGGCAATCCGCTTGTCAAATTGATTTTCTTAAATTGATGTATATGAAATCAAGAAATATGATCCGAAACCTTGAAAAGAGGGGTAGAAATGTAAAACTTAAATGTTGGAAATGAAAGAGGACTTAAACCAAGAAATATATTTACATATGTATATCGCCATGTTTACCTGTAGAAATCTCAAAGCCTTAAACCAAGAACTATATATACATCAGATAATTTCAAAAACCTTACTTCTAAGATTATTTCCTATGGATACAAAATTCTCAAGGTCATGTTGCCCTGCATGTTGTAGGATCCGAGCGAGTGGCCTCTAATAGATCCACTCCCCTCATATGGTCATGGCAGGGAACGTCCCGGAGGAAGACACATCAGCCTTATTCATGGAGAAAATCTTGAGAATGTTGTGATTACAGGTTGGTAACCATGGTTTTTCAAGATTTTTCCTTAAACATTAGACTATGATTTTGGGTTGTCGGATCTCAGTTGTACCATCTCCCTTATCTATACAGGTGAAAATGGAACTATTGATGGACAAGGGCATATGTGGTGGGATATGTGGTCCAATAAGTCCTTACAGCATACAAGGGGCCACCTTGTTGAATTTTTAAACTCAACAAATATAATAATTTCAAATGTTACATTCCTTAACTCGCCATTTTGGAATATACATCCTGTTTATTGCAGGTTAGTAGTCTTTTATTTGTTCAGAAAGTTTGTTGTTTGCTGTAAATTTGTTCGCAGTATGCATGCATTGAGATGGATGTCCTTCTTATATAAGACTTCCGGGTTCATGTATCTCAGGAATGTGGTTATAAAACAAGTTACCATACTGGCTCCTCTCGATGCCCCTAACACAGATGGAATTGATCCAGGTAATGTGCTTTTTGTATAAAAAAATTCCTCTCGTTCAGCTCAATCACTTTAATGAACTCACTCATGGGTTTATACTTTATTCCATTTTCTGCATTCTTCTGTCTTGAGATATCTAGTTATGGGGAATGCCTCTGCGTGCCTTGTCAAGACTGCTGTCTAAATTGAAAAGAAACTGTGAAACAAATAATTGAAATGTAGAATTAGTCAAGGAATTCTTTCTTTTCTGCTTATTTCAAAAGAACTGATCTACCTTCCTGCCTCTAGTTGTGATCTTTCTCTCTGTTGGTTTCCTGGGTCCATCACACTTAAAAAATCAAGAACTAAAGAAAATATTAGTTCTTAATAAGAAACTCCCAATGACAGGGAGCTTGCCATTAATTCTTTTAGTTGAACAAGGAACACAATTTAGGGTTGGCATCAACAGAGTTCTTTAAATATTGCTCTTTTTTTATGATGTCAGATGGTCTGTCTATATTCAGGGTATTCATGATAAGCAAAGGCCATATCAGATAAACAGTTTATAGGTAGACACTAATTGAAGCTTTTGCTTAAATGACAGGGATAGATGTCCATGTATTGTTTTCTCAAAATGCCTTCCTCTGTTTTGCATAGAAATAGATTTCACTGATACAAACTCGGTCATAATCTCCTTTTGGCAAGCTCAAATTTGCTACAATAACCCTTAATTCACATGGAATCAGCTTCGTTGTAGAAGTGGTGTTAACTCTGGATTAACGTTATCCATTTTTGGATGCCAGATCTCTGATTTTTTCCCTGCAGAGCTAGTAAAAGAAATTTAAATTGTTGTTAAAAGAGCAACATAGAATTAGAACTCCTATTCTTGGTTTAATGGTATGTAAAGCTAGAGTAACTTTAGAGTACTAAAGTAATGCATACTAGCCTCTAAGGGTTTGCACAACTGACTTGTGCTAGATACCGTCCATACGAAACTGCAGAAGAATTAAAAATTCTACACCATATAGGAGTAATACTTCGTCTTTCTTTTAAATGCAAAAGAAAACAAATACATAATGCTTCCAAACAGCTTTAATATGTACCTGGTAGCTTCTCAAGAATCCCAAACCTCCCTTTTTATCTAAATGAATCTATATTCCACCAAAGTCCCCTTTTGGGGAAGGGGAAACACATGAACATGAAAAGAGGATGCCTAGACATACTTAAAATCCTGAAAATGACATTTGAATAGGAAACTGGCACAGAGGCAGGATCAGGGAACCAAGGGGCCGGGATGCATGCCTATGAAACATGGAAAATAAATGACTTCCTCCTCTACTTCTCTGCAAGCAGTATTATTATAACTTTCTAATTGAACTAGCTCTCTTGGGGCTGAACTAGCTCTCTAGCAGAACTTGTCTTCTAATTTCAATTGACTATCAAATTGAACAAAATCAACTTTCTTATTGAATTGAATTGATTCATTATTGTAATTGAACAAAATTGAACTAGATCCCTACTCTCCTGACTCATTATTGTAACTCCACAATCTTGTTTTCTGCTAGGTGTCCTTATCCATCATGGACCATTGACAAAACAATTGTGAGCAGCAAGCTTATTGTGGGAATTATTAAAGTTGAACCAAGATGGATTGACAAAACCTGCTAAAAATCTACATAGCAGCAAGCTTATTGTGGGAATTATTAAAGTTGAACCAAGATGGATTGGTAAAACCTGCTAAAAATCTACATTGCCAGCTTAGGTCATTTTCCTTTCCATCTCATTTGATATTGTTTGTAACTGTCTCCTAGTTTTTAGGAGAGTCTCTCATCCAGAACTTCCTCAATCTCCTCATGCCCCCTCCATGGAAATCTCACACCTAATTAGCTAGGTGTTTTACCTCGGTGTCTAGTTGCTCATATTGACGAAATTCATACAAAAATGCCACGTTAAAAGCTGGAGAAATGTTCAATCCTTAAGGTAAGTCAACTTCATAGGCATTATCGGAAGCCTTTGAATTCACAAGGTCCAGTTTCTTATATACAAACTAGCTGTAAGTGCATGTATGAAATCTTTCCTTTATAAAACCTACCAGTCTTTGTCACAAGTAAGAAATTATTTTTCTATCCTATCTTGTTATTTGATAATCATAATGTGAAGCTGTTCTCCATTCTGTAATGTGTGGCTCCTTACCGAACTGCAATGTCCTTCCCAACTGCAAATGAAAAGCATCCACTGGGATTCAATTGCTCACCACTTCCTCGTGCTAATCGCCAATTTGGAATTTCACTTTACACTACTTACTCATGGTCACTTCATGACCCTTCTACAACCAAAAATTCTTTGTAGAAATACAGATGGGAAATGCATTTTAGATTTAGCTTCTGTGCATCTTTGTGGACACAGAATTATCTTATGATGTTTTAGTTAATTGTAGACACAGAGTTGTAGCACAATGACCAAATTTGCATTTGGTTCTAAAAAAATTAAAATGCTCATGCTCTTCCATTTCCATTTTCCTTCCTTCTTTTCTGATTTCAAAAATATTCTTAGATTTCTCCTTACTCTGGCTTTTCTGGCATTGTATTTTGTGCTTGAGTGAATTCTCAATTGGTTCTCACCTTCTGTCTTCATTTACCAAATCTGTGGATTCAAATTCCCAATGACTAGGCTGCCCACACTCATAGAAATGGCCCCTACTGTAGCCACATTTGAAACAAAGAACCTCTTCCTACTGTTGGTGTTATGTTACTCTTCTTAGGAAGTGTTGCTTCCTCGACCTTTACTAGCATTGATAGCACCTCGACTCAGGGATTTCCTCCTCAATAGCTACTTACACTCTCAAGGCTAGCTGCTAGGCCTCCTCTACTCAGTGCATCGTGTGCAAGATCAACTTATCATGAATGAAAATTTTAAGCCAACTTACATTGGTGCCTTCTTACTATCATCTTCATCATGGCCAACTTGAAAGTTCAGTATGTCAAACTCGTCAATGTAACCCTTAATTCTAAAGATCTATTTTCTTGGATGCTTACATTTATTTTTCGATCTTTGATGATATAAAAATCAGATATTCATTTATGTTAGCTCGTATTTGTATTTCACTGTTTCACTCAATTTTTTTATTTCAAGTTGAATATGCATTGTTCAATGTCATAGATGTTGTTTAAATCTCAGCTCTTTAGAATGCTTAATAATGTTTAACAGTGTAACTACTCGGTTGAAAAATGTGTGTGTGTGTGTGTGTGTCCCGTAACTGTTCCCCCACCATCCCCAAAATTTGCTTTTTTTTTACGAATGTTAATGTAATTTGTAGTGTAGAATTGATGAAGCTGAAACATAACCAGCACATTAAAAGTTAGTAAACCAAAGTGATGGGAGAGTAGATCTTTTTGAGTTTTTCTATTGATAGCCTTGTTAATTGATCCTTTGATTGTCAATTTCCTGTTCTTGTTAAAAACTCAGATGCCTACCCTCAAGGGGTACCAATTTTTCCGAAATCCCTCAGTTCCCATGCCTTACAAGATCTTCTTTATACAAGTAACATACTTCTTGACAGTTGCATCAATTTCTCTGTAATCCCTCAGTTCCCATGCTCTACAACATCTTTTTACAATTATTATACCTCTTTGCCAAATTACACATTAAAAAATAATTCAAGCACATAAGATCAATTTGATTCTTTGTACTGTGATTAGATAATAATGCAGATCAATATGTCTAAGACTTCTCTATGCTGTCTCAATTTCTAACATAAGGGAAACTTTTTATGTGCAGACTCCAGCTCAAATGTATGTATAGAAGACTGTTATATTCGCAGCGGCGACGACCTTGTAGCAGTAAAGAGTGGTTGGGATGAGTATGGAATAAGTGTGGGTCATCCAAGCTCAAACATAGTTATTCAGAGGGTGATAGGCACAACACCAACTTGCTCAGGCATTGGAATTGGAAGTGAAATGTCAGGGGGGATATCAGGTGTGCTAGTACAAGATTTCATTGTTTACAATGCTTCTGCAGGCATCAGAATAAAGACTGATACTGGAAGGGGTGGCTACATTACTAATATCACCATCTCTAATTTCAAGATGGAAAATGTCAAAGTGCCCATCAAATTCACTTCTGATTCCAATGATCATCCTGATGATAAGTGGGACCCCAATGCTCTTCCATTCATTAAAGGAATAATTATAGAAGATGTTGTGGGTAAAAATATACTTAATGCACCAAGCTTCAAAGGCCTGCAAAAGGCTCCTTTTGTAGATGTTTTCCTTTCAAATATTCATTTAGAAGGCATACCACAAGGAAGAAGTTGGCATTGCGAATTTGTAGAGGGTTTTTCTGCAAATGTATCACCACCACCATGCTCCAACTTCCTGCCTCAAACTAAAATCAATGTATCTTTCGTATATTCTTGAGTAGGAGTCCCATGGAGGGGGCTTATGCAATTTTTTGTTTTTTTTACAAAATTACAAAAATAGAATTTTCTCATAAATTTATAGAGCAGCAGCGGTTTAGGAAGACTAGGGGCTGAGAATATGCAGCAGAAATTGTAGAGTTTCTTTTTGCCAAATTTTAGCTGCACTTTAGATAAATTAATTTTTTAATTGTATTTTGAAAAAAATAAAATAATAACTTTGTTACAATTCCTAAAACTTAAAAGCCTTCTATTTTTTAACAAATAACGTGATCACTTTCTGCAAAAGCTTCCTAATACATAATTACAATACCTTCTCGGAAATTTGTGGTTCCCCACCTCCATAAGACCACTACATTATTTTACCCTACCTGTAACCTAGCTTAGATTTGTGGTTGAGAAAATTTATTGTGTTGTTTCCTATGTAGGGTAAATGTTCCGTAAACTCTCTTTTTGATTTTACTTTGGAAAAATCATGATAGAAAATAGTGATTAAATGGGGTATGGATATGGTTCGAACATATTTATATTGGGAATTGTTTGGGGGCTCAAACTTACTTTAGTAAAAATATATTAGCTTGGTATTGCATTTTGGAATTGTTTCAACAACTTTAAAATTCTTATTCAATTCAAAAAATAATTCTATATTGGTTAATAGGTTTGGTCCATCACAATATATTGTGGGATAGATTTATGTAGTAAAATAGATCATGGAAACAAGTGCTAAATGAAGCAAGATGTGAGAAGAGAGACTCACTTAGCTATTATGCTACTCTGGGCGCTGGTTTCATTGTGATAGGAGGATGAAATGACGGGAAATGCTATGTAGATGCTTTGTTTTTTTGTTTTGGAAGTGCATGCTGAGCAGGGACAACCGTTGGATATGTACATAATTGTTTGGTGGTTTCATACTTATTTGACACTTCTATATGATAAGATTCTAACATTCTATTAGTTTTTTTGCTTATGCGATCGAATGGGATTTATCTTCATGTGAAACATTAGGTCTCGCAAATATGTGAAACTCTCTATATGACCCAAAATAACCTCAAATCCTGTGGGTAAAACCCCTACAAAAAGGTCGGTGTTTGAGTTGAAGTGCAATTTGTACATCGCCTATGTTGACACTACTATGAAGAGGCCTCAAACTACACATAGTTCTCTGCCTAAAGATGTGATATCTATATGGATTCAACTAGCTTTGGCAACTTGATCACTTGATAATGCTTTGTATTGACTTGGCGTGTTTGTGCTTGACTTAGATTGAAGGGATTGCAACTTGGGAAGGTAGACTTTTGAACCTAGTTGGAGTGCTTCATACTTGTGTAGGGGATGCTCCTAATGTGTGTTACTACTTTAGGGGAATTTAGGAGAGCTTTAAATGCCTTTTGAGTGATTTAAACTTGAGAGTTCTAGGTGGATGTTAGATTAGTATATGAGTGCATTTGGCTTCCTTATATAGGCTTTCATAGGTTTAATTTTACATAAGGCTGACCTATAGGAAAAGTACTAACCCATAAAAGATGTCAAATTGACAAAAATGACCATTGTGTGGCTTGGGACGAAACCGTCAGTTTCGGACCAAATCGTATGGCGGTTTGGTCGATGTTTGGTGTCTTGTATGGGTAGAGAGAGAGGTATTGGAAAGTTCTAGGTACGACCCCTGTAAGTGATAGACTGTTATGGATTGATGCAAGCAATTATGTGAACAAATGAATAGTGCAAATGAGAAGAGTAAGTTGTGCACTAGGGCTAAGGATAGGCAATTGAGCTCAGTTTGTGTGCACAAATCATGATTAAGGGATATAACCAATGTTGACATTATCAAGTGATAAATTACCAAATTTAGGTGTCTATATGTAAAAAATAAATATTTTATTGCAAATTCCTAGGTACATTTGACTTTTCTCAAGAGCTTCATGTAATTTTTTATTCATACTATGGTTTCATTTACTTTGATATGTATTCATGATCACACACACAAATAGACACACATCAAAATGGGTCAAAATGTAGACAATTGGAAATGACCCTTATGCATTAATTAGTCATTAAATTACACATTTTTAATTCAATTGTTGGTCGAAATTAGGCATTATTGGCACATTTTGTTGACTTATGACGGTCCTTGACTCCTATCTCAACCCGTTGCAACCATTATATCCCTTCTCCATAGATCTTCCTTGATTAAGCCATCATCTCTGGAGCATCTACAAACTCTTGGAGAATGTCAAGAGCATTCAAACGCTCATGGAAAAGATTGTTCTGGTCCCTTTATCTCGAGTGTTATCATTCTTTATTCATGTATTTTTGTTATTTTAGGTCAATTTTAGGCGTGATAAAGTTCTAATTTGAATTCAATTTATCTATAAATACAAAGGTATCCTAAGTCATTTATCATCTAGCACTCTTAAGATGAATCTAATGGTTTATAAAAGATTAGTAAGTACATTGAGCATTTTGTAGAAGCATTCTACATCAAGCAATCATTAGAACATTCATGTTAGAATGACCATTTGTAAGAGAAAATCGACTACATGACATCAATTTTTGTATTTAATGAATTATTGCAATTATTGATTAACCAATGCCCTATAACATATGTTGTTTCCGTCTAATTGTAGAATTTTTATTAAACCTATTTATTATTTAAAATCTGTTTAGACATAAATAATTTTATTTGACATTACCAAAGACCTCAAATCAATAACGTCCACGTGATGAAAAAATTTGTAGTACAAGTGTAAGAGCTCTACTCCTGCCATAAGCGACCACAGTGGGAGTCGAACCCACGACCTTTTGATCCGAAGTCAAACGCGCTAATCCACTGCGCTATGCGGTCAGATGTGAAATTAACGATATGGTTTGCTAACTAATTAATGGAAACGTGTTTTAATATTTATTACGCCCCACTTTTTTTTGTAAAGCACTATTGCACGTCTGTAATATTACTTGTTTATATTGTTATTATTAGTGTAGAACTTTAAATATCTATGCCTAGTATTGTGGACTCTAAATATCCACCAATTACGTTTTTTATTTGATTTATCATATATATTTTAACTTTATATTTTTTAAATAAATAAATACGATGATATATTTTTATGTATATAGATGGGACTCTATAGTATTTCCTTCTGCTATTAATTGAATTTCCCTATATCAAAATTAGAATCTGTTATTGATGGTGATTAATTAGGTTCGGCGATAAGATGATCATTGATTAATGAAAGTATAAATTGATGAAATATTAAGAGAGGCGGTTAAATACATATTGAATTTAACAAATTAATTTTTATCAAATGCAAAATCAATTATATTAATAGATTTTTGAAAAATTATTGAATTTTATCCCAAATTTTACTAGATAATTTGTTCCATTCCATAAATATATGTTAGTGATAAATTTATAAGTTTAAAAAATAGTTTGACGACGAAACTCTAAATTAGGACAACTTTGTCATACTAAACTTAATTTTTAGTAAATATTACATGTGTTTACAAGTTAAATATTTGACCACCCAAAAAAATGGTAAATATATATACCATCAAATAGTAACAAATTTAACTCACAAATATAAGTGATAAATAAACTCTTCCTTAAACCTAAAGCATTATAAAATTTATGTCCCCACTATTGTTTGCAACCTATCCTCCCTATCACACCCCTGATCTTCGATCAAGGGGAGATATTAACTGCCTTATTACTATGCATTTATTTGATAGGATCGCCCTTAAGGTGGTGGTGGTACATCCCCCACTTATTTAATGGTTGCACCCACATCATCTACATCACTTGATGTAGGTACTGGGATGGGAGCTTGAACAACAATGGCTCCGAAAAAAGCTCAGAAGTTTGTCCCGAAGGTTTACGACTAGGTACTGAAATCCCTTTACCTTCTCCTGATGTTGTGCAACGTGCTTGATTTGCCAGAATTTAACAAAGCATGCACTTGGTTTAAATCTTTCACCCTGATTACTTATTTTTTTGGCCGAGTTCCCCCAAAATGTTTACTTAAGCAATGGGTCCACAACCATTGGCCGAGCCATGATGTTAGACGTGAAGGCGCACAAAATCTTACAAAGGGTTTTTTTCTTTTTCGCTTTTAGGATGTTAAACTCTGCAAAGCCATCATAAATCATGGGCCTTGGTTCATTCACAACACCCTTGTTATTTTCTCCCATAGGACATGTGATTTCCATGTTTCCGAGCATGCTAAACTTATGGTGTCAGTTTGGATTGAATTTGGTGGCCTCCCACTTCCCCTCTGAATTTTTGTTGAACATTTGGTTAAACACAACGGGTGTTTTGTTTGTCACGAACAACCCAAGTTTATTTCAGCCTGCCCACAGAGACGTGCATGTGTCGAAGTGGATTTAGCCCAAGATTTAAAAGAATCCATTGATTTGTGCAAATTGGTAATCATCACTTCTCCCAGCGTGTGCTCTAAATTAACATGTTAAACACCTGCTTCCATTGCCAATCGATTGGTCATATGATTCATGAGTGCCCTCTTATGGCTCTTGCACAACAGGGCCCTTTGGATAAGAGATTTTATGGTCATATGATCTGACGGTTGTTTAATATTTTTGTTGTTTTTAGCAAGTCGGGAAGGCTACAGGCATAGTGGGAGCTACTTCATTGGATGAAGCACCTACTTTTCACAGGGTTGTTGGTGGTGCACTTGCTTTTCTGGCACAACTAACATAAGACAAACATCCTCAAAAAGCATTGACATTGTTTCATTGAATGCAACAAACATGTGTCTAATTTGATCGGTTCATCTTTGTTAGCATGTGCAAAAATAGGATCTTTAAAATATGGCATGGACATCCGCCGAAGCATTATGAAGAAGGGACTTTTGGCAGATGGTTAAGTCGCGAGTTCCCTGGCAAATATGTTTGTAAAATGTGAGGGCATGTGAAGTTTTGACAAAATTCCTAAAAGATATGTGGTCTCATGGACTGCAATGGTTGTGGGATATGCAAAAAAATGGGTTTGTTAAAAAGACCTAAAAAAACGTTCAAGCAAATACAATTGGCAGGGGTAAAACCAAAGTCCACAACCTTTGCCAACATCTTCTCAGCCTCTATCAAATGGCACTTTGCATGTGAATTGTTTGACTAAATGCTTAAAAGAAATGTTTTCCTACACTAGGATGTACATGTTTGATTAAATCCCTAACAATTTTACATTTTTTTTATTAGGCCAATTTTCAACAAAGATTAATTTGGCTTTCCTTCGGAATGGGGATTTTGTCAATGGCTTCTACAAGGGGTCATGGCTACCAAGCACAGGAGGTTAGCGGTATTTGAGGATTGCACATTGGAATAGCCCAGTCAAAGCTATGAATAGTGGTTTCCTTATACCTTTCCCCTTGCATTGTTGACATAATCTCAGCGTGTGGGAAAATAAGAGCTTTGGAGCAAGGTATGGACATCCACCAAAACATAATGGAAATAGTTTTTTGTCAAATGTTGCAATTGTGGGTGCTCTGGTTGATATGAATGAAAAATGTGGAAGTATATACAAGACATGACAACCGTTTGACAAAATGCCTAGAAGAGATGTCATCCCCTGGAATGCATTGAATTCAATAAACCTATTTTAAAAAATGTGGTCTAAGAGACTGCTATGATGGCAAGGTATGCACAAAATGGGCTTGTTGAAAAGGCCTTTGAAACTATGAACCAAATCCAATTGGAAGGTGTAAAGCTTGATTCCGCAACCTTTTTTAGCATACTCCTGACATGTGTGAAAATGAGAGCTTTAGAGTAGGGTATGGACATTCAACAAATATAATGGAAAGGGGATTTTGTTTAGATGTCGTAGTTGCAAATGCCTGAAAACAATGTGGTTTCACGGACTGTTACGATTGCAAGATATGCACAAAATAAAGTGCATCTTGGAATTACTTCTACGACTCTAAAAATTCTCATTCAATTCAAAAATGACCCACATTCTGTTGGTTGGCATGGCCATGATAACATATAAACTCCAATTATGATCCATATGTCAAAAAGGTTGACACCTCATATTTGGCTATAGCGTAAACGTTGCACCTCCTTTTGGTGCAAGTGCTAGTTAGATAGTAGACCACAACTAAATCATTATTTGTTTACATAGTATTACATTGTTACCTTTCAAATTTTCACTTTGCTACTTATCGATGCATTCAAGCTCTTTGCATTTTAGAAATTTATTGTTGTTGATCTTCCTTGCTACCAATCTTTTGGCATAAATAGTTTTCTTAAGATGCTTATGCTCAAGAAAATTGGTATTTTTTTGCTACACATGTTTGCCATGAGCTACTCTCAATTAATAGAGATTTTGAGCTCATTGCTTAAAAATCTATGGCGTCATTTGCTTTTAAAAATGCAGACTATTTATGGAGGGAAATGTTCACAAAAGTTATAAACATTCACCACAAAGATTGAATAAGAAAGCTTTTCTCAGGTTTTGATTTCTAGTTTTTATTATTTGCACAGTTTTTTGTCGATATCTGCAATTAAATGTGGGTTTCATCGAATGAAATGTGGTCCAAGAGTGCATATGATGGTGTAAAAGGTGTTACCTAGCCATCTACCAAGATTCTTAGGGGATACCAATAAATAAGGGATGAGGCTGAGAATTCTGTGCAGCTAATCCCTGCAATTTCATATTCAATAAAAAAAATGTTCGCTTCTGTTCACCCCCTGTAAGGATCATTTGGTCATGACCCAGACTGCAGATTTGATAGGGCAGGTAGAGCATTTAAGTTTTTGGGATTTGAAATCATCTCTTGTATGTCCACTTTACATAATTTTTTTTTTCTATGACCTTTCTTTCAATTTATAGTGGTAATAATCACAAGACAAAGGGACCCACAAAGCACACAGGAATTATCAACCAGGGGGCTTTCACCCCAACATCTGTCAGACAATAGTGTTAAACTAATGTTATTGCATTCTCAATGCACACACAGTTTTAGCGATTCACTTTTCCACCATATGATCTTAACTGAGGTGACTGACAATTTGATTCTTATTAAGAATAAGAAGTTACAACTGCTCGATGGGCCACTACTAATAAGGACAATATATTTTTCAGGAAAATGTCTGGTTCTGACAGTTTTCTACGAATAATATTTCATGGGATAGAATTATACCAAACTCCAACTTTCTGGAATCTTAAGGAATCAGCTTTTTTCTAAAATAATGAAGGAATACTTGATCCTAGACATGTTGAAAAGAAATTAAAAAGACAATTTTTTGCAGATTAGTAGCGGTGGGCTGTGAAAGTTTGCAGTTGCAAATGTAGACCATCGCATCAAGTGATGGCATGACTGAAGAAGGAAGTACTTGATCTTAGACATGTTGAAAAGAAGTTTTCAAGTTGCAATTGTAGCCCATCACATCAATTGATGGCATATATGATTAACTTAAGTATCTGTGGTCTTCTTGTTATGATAAGGCCCAACATAGCATCTTGGAAAGATCATTTGGTGTTAAGCCAAGCATGCTAATAATTTATTACCTTTTCCTATAGTCTTATTTGGATAATTTCTGGCTTAGATAATTTCTTGGTTCCTTCCAGGGAGTGCTTTAAATTTGTGTACTCTAAGGAATAGTGCAACTATTTTCATTACCCTAGATTTCTGCCTGATAATGGAATTTGGTGAGGAGGTGGTAGACTACATTTCAGACTTCTTTACAAAGGAAAATCATGAATGTGGGTACAAAATAGAAGATAGATCAATATAATTCCTTACAGCCTGATGAAAAGTATAGGTATCTTACCTATAACCATATTAAGAGCATTTACTGGGTACAATCTGTAAGAAACAATAATCCATACAGCAAGGGATGAAACTCACTAAGCTAACATATCTTCGTCATCCAAAACACTGTTTTCTATTTTCTTATCATTATATTGCTTTGCAAAAACAATGTATATGCAGAGATTGACTGCACTAAGAGCAGCCAGAAGCCAATAATAGTAATCCAAATGAGCTTTGTTCAAGTTGTCTGAGAACCAGCTTCCTTCATTGCTTCTACTGCTCAACTCATCAACGATGGAGATAATAATGCTGCTTAGGAAGCTACCAATTCCAAGGACACTCAAAAACACAGCAATGCCCAAGCTTCGGATTGCCTGGGGCATCTGATCATAGAAATACTCTTGCATTCCCACCATTGCAAATACTTCTGATATGCCATAGAGTATATACTGTGGAAGCAACCATAAGATAGTCATTGGAACTACTGCATCAGGCATGTCTACTAAACCATTATCCTTCACTACTTCCAGTCTTTTAATTTCTATCAAGGCTGCAACAATCATGGCAACCATAGAAAAAAATATGCCAACTCCTATTCTTTGCAGCAATGTTATACCACGCTCGTGCCCTGAAAACTTTTTAGCAAATGGAACAAGGATCCAATCATACACAGGCACCAGCACAAGAATACTAAATGCAATCAGACACTGCAGAGATGCTGGAGGGATTTGAAAATGGCCACTGATTTTTCTATCCATTGTACCGCCCTGTTTTGTGAAGAAAGTAGATGATTGTGCAAATACAACGCCATACATTAAACATGTTACCCAAATAGGAATCAATCTTGGAATGAGTTTAAATTCTTCAGCTTGTGTCGCTAGCGAGTTACTAGTTGATTTCTCCCCTTGATTATCTTCAACTAATGCTCTGTCAGGAGACCTGGCAAAAGAGTAAAAACATTTAAAGTATCACATCTCAGTTGATTTCGAACTCTAAAACTAATTTATATAAATCTAACAAAACTAACACTATATCCTACTCTACAACAGAAAAATTCAGTACGCAAACATGGACAACTAAATGATTGAGTAACATGACATGTAGGGTCAACACCACATTCTTACAGTTTGAATTTATAGATGTACAACATTTGGTTGCTCTGTTTTATAATTGCCATATTGTTGAGACTGGCCTACTAAGCAGGATTTGCAGAAACGGTTTCCTCTGGTCATTAAAAAAATAACATCTTAGCAAACTATGATCAGCTATCTTCTAAGAAGTTTCTCAAAGAATGTTCCTAAAAGCTAAGACATTCATTTAAAAAACACATGGTTTAATCGATTTTAATAAGCTCATCTTTGATTGAATTCTTAATTGAAGTTGGAAACACTCATTGATTTATCTCCATAAGTGCTTTATGCTTGCCACAGGCACAAGGACAACGTCTACTTACAGGTTTGATGGAAGGAATGGTAAATTTTTAATAGTGTGGGTGTGTGTGTACACTATGCAGAGATTATGCATTTTTGTGATGTAACATACAGGTTAAACATTCAAGATTTGCAAGAGGAAAAACAAAACTCAAAGGGGCCAAAGCTGCTTACTTGAGATGATCTAAATGAGGGATATTCATTCTTGTTCTCACAAAACAGTCTGATACTGTCTTCCTGGCAGAAGCAAGTAGATTGCCAGGGGGTAGTTTGTGCCGGTAAAATTTAGAACCATAGAGGAAAACAAAGAGGGCTAGTGCCATAACCACAGTTGGAATTGCAAACCCCACTCCCCATCCTATATTCTCTTCTATGTAGAGAACTATTGACAGTGCTATCAGAGCACCGCTACACTGGCCAAAGTACCACCAATTGAAAAAGGAACTCCTGTGCTTGTTCTCTTCTGGATCTTCATCAAACTGGTCTGCACCAAAAGCTTCTATACAGGGCTTGTGCCCTCCTGTACCCAGTGCTATCAAATACAGGGAGGAGAAGAAAACCGCAAACTGAAAAGGAGTGGCCTTTGAACAAGAACTTGCAGTTGTATCACATGGTGAGGGTTTTAAAAATGGGAGGGACACAGATGCAGTCAAGGAAATTAATCCCTGCATTAAAAAAAAGTATATTAATTTCATTGCAGTTTAATTTTGATTTTAATTTAGATATTAATATCTACTACTGGCTAGGAATAAGCAATGGAACTGAGAAAATTACATGGTCATGGTACTTAAAAGGAAGTTCCTAGTGCATCCTCAATAAAGTGATACGTAACTGAAACATAATGAAAACATAAAGAAGCAAAAGATGAAATGCAACTAAGTCATGAAGCAGAAAAGTCATAGCTTTTAAAGCTTGGAACCCAAAGCTATGTCAAGTAGTCACTCTCCTAACTCCTAACATTTGAAAGCAAGAAAAAGTTGGTGATGGATTTAATGCTGATTTGTTGGGGTTTGCTGAGATGAACACTGTCTGATTGATCTCATATATGTTGTTTGATTACACGGTTCCTTGCCATGTCAATTTGACGGTGAAAATTTGTACAGTAACTCGTAAAACTGTGATGTATCAAAAGGATTCTAGTCTAATTCGTCCTAGTAAAGTGTTTGCTGTGCTGTCCACCAGGCTACAAATATCCGGATGGACGGGTTCAGGTGCCAGTGGAATTTCGCAGAATGTATACCCCTCAGTCCTTAGTATTATATCTATGAAGATCAATTATTTGTTCACCCCGTACCTAGGGATTCTAAAAGAATCAGGATTTTTATCCTTCCAACCCCCCCCCCCCCCCCCCGCAAAAAAAAAAGGTAAATACCTACATGGGTCAATCGCTGTTAACAAAGGCGATGTGAATTTCATTGCAGTACTGAATTTCGTAGTTAACCATATTAAAATATAATGACGGTAAATACCGATAAAGGATATAATCCCTGCAGAAAAGGCTTAATTTGAATTTCATACCAGGACTCCTGTGGGCATTTACGAATCATTGACATAAAGCTCAAAATCTGTAATGGAGTAATGGATACCCAATATGGGTTTGTCCCTGCTTTAAAAAGGGTGATTTGAGTTTCATACCACACTTAAGCAGCGACTTAATAATTTTACAAGGGTTGTAAAAATATGTATCGCGAACAAATAAAAATAATGAATCGGAATATAGGATTTAGAGAACTTACCATCAAATAAATAATGGAAGAAAGCAGAATAGTCCAGTATCTACCCCAATATGCATCTGCAAGGAATGCCCCGAGGAAAGGAAGTACTGCTGTAACTCCAGACCATATATTCACATTCTTGGCTGCAGTGGCAGTGCTTTGGTGGAGATCTAGAGTGAGGTATGTAATTAAACTTGCGCTTATACTATAGTAGCTCATTCTCTCTGCCACTTCAACTCCTGTTAACAAACAGAATCAAAAGATGGATGACATGGGTTTGCAATTATTTTCAGAAGAGGGGAAAATGGACCATTAAAACGAATTGGAGAAGGAAAAAAAGACTGGGGAGTACCAATTATGAAAAAGGATGCTTTCCATCCTCCTGTGTGAACTTCTGTAAGGGGGGAGGCTCCTCTACTACATCCATGTTTACGTAAAAGGGCTTCCTCCATTTTATCCTGCCTCTGTAAAATCAATACCTGACCTCACACCTACGAATTGCTAAGGATTTTGTGTTTGTTGTCTCCGACTTTGATGTTGATATCCAATAGTATTTTTACCCGACGCGCAACTCTCGCTTCCGATTGGGGAGGTTCTAAAACAAGTATTAAACTAGCAATCGCATGTGTTTCATGAGATGTGAACGCCCAATGGTAGGGGAAAGGACCCCATCATCTCCGGGCAGGGGCCTTTGACTGAGACTATTTTGGTACAATTAAATATTATTGTGTATACATAGTTATCCAAATACTCAACTAAAAAAGTATATAAAACTGTTCCTGATTTCCTTACTCTTTGCCAATTTTAACATGTGCAAATGTTCTAATTTATAAACATAAATAAATGCCATTCCCTACAACTTGAGGGTCACATTTAAAGTTTAGAAACTCCCACATGAATATAATAATATCATCTCCATTACTATTCTGACTCCATTTTACATCGCTGATGGGCTTTAACATGTACAAATATTATTATTTTTTGCACAATTATACATCCATTCCTTATCAATACACACATCCTTGAGCAAACATTGTTCATCCATATTTATCCAACCTCCACTACCTTTTCTACAATTAATAGGGGTACCTGCAAACATAAAAAAGTCATTAAGGCTCACCATTTACAAGAAAAAGTCACCATTATTACAGGTTTTTAGCAGATTTCAAAAAACAACATTTAATAAAACAACTGTAATTCAAAATTTTTAAAATAAAAATGATACATTTCCCTCCCAAATTTCCAATTCCCACCAAAATCTCTCACATCCACTTTAATACAAATCCATTGATCAACAAGAGTTTTAAATCCAACTACTCAAATCTCTTTATTTCTCAATCAATCCGTGCCAACCCCTCTCAACCAATAGAATCCAATACCAGATATACCAAAGAAAAATACAAAACAGTAAAATCTATAAATTGGAGATGACGAGTCATATGCATCTTTGTCACTTTCGTGCTGCACTTTTCCAATTTTCTTGCTACACTTTGCCATCATCAATTTTCTTGCTGCACTTTTCCATCATCAATTTTCTTGCTGCACAGATACAGAAGAATAGAGTGCTTCCATATCAATGATTTTCTTGTTGCACAAATACAAAATAGTAGAATATTTCTGAAATTGTCTAGGTGCAATAGTTGTTTACCTTATTGTATTTAGCCCTATATTTAAAATTGTTTCTTTATTTTTTCCTAAACATTTTTAGATCTCACAGTTAACCATTAAATTTGTTATGAACATCAGGATGTCTAAACATGTAGATAGTTTACAAATATCATTAAATTTGCAATAATGAACCACTTCATTATTGCAAATTCGTGTTGTTTATACTCTATCTACAAATTTGAACTCATTGGTGTGCATAACTAATTTAATGTTGACTTGTTCCTCCAAGTATGGTTTGTTGTGCTAAATAAATCATAATTTTCTTAAATGTTTAACATGTTTTTTAGAAATGTATATTAATATGTAGGAAGTAATGATTTTTTTGTTTCTCTTTACCTTAAAAAGATAAAATCCAGAAATAGCAATTTCTTTCTTTTTCTGAAATAGCCATTGCTTTTCCAATATTCAAAATAGCAATCTCTTTGTTTTTCTAAAATAGCCACTACTTTTTTAGTAGCCTCTAAAATTCTATATGCATAGTATTAGATTTATACATTCATAAGGTGCTAAATTTACCTGCATATAGATAGTACATCCAAATATGCTAACAAAATACTAATGCAAAATACAAAGTTCCTTGTATTTCATAATGACACGTGTAAAGCAGACATCCAAAAGACCAGTGAGAAGGTTGAGGAGAAACTTGCAAAGAGGGGTAAATTTTACAAATATCTATTATGATGTAGATAAAATAGCTAGAGACACAAGCTCAGAAAACCACCACTTCCAACAGAAAGAAGTAATCCTTCAAGAGCCAAATCACAAGATTTAGAGCATGGATAATGTTGTTTAAGTACAACCTTAGAAAAATACATCTTCCACTCAAATGAGCAATCCATCAAAAGGCATAGAACAATTTGTTGATGAGAATATCACAATTACACATGAACCTAAATTCAACACTACTATAAACCCAAATGTTGAAGTAACTGGAGGGTCTGCTATGGCAACAAAGAAAGTATACATAAGAGGACAATGGACATAAACAGACATGAAGGTTGTCATGAGGGATGTGGAGGAGAATGGAATGTCAACAAGAAAATCAGCATCTAAGTGGGGTATCCCTGCCACAAATGTGACTGATTGGTTATATGGAAAAAGAACCACTAAGAGGAAGGGACCTCCAACAGTTCTGACAGAGAATGAAAAGCAAGAAATTGTGACATGGTGCAAAGATATGGTTGAACTTGGCCATAGTCTTAAATTCATTCGTTTAAAGGCATATGTAGCTCACATATGGCGAAGCAGACAAAATCCATTCAATGATGGTCTACCAGGAAGATCATGGTGGTATGGATTTTGTAGGTGTCATCTTGATTTGACAATAAGAACTACAGAGGGCCTTGATAGAGATAGAGCAATCATGTTACGACCAAGAATTGTTGTTGCTTTATATGATAACTTGCAAAAAATGTATACAACAAATCAATATGGGCCCAACAAAATATGGAATTGTGATGAAATCAGTGTACAAGCAGGAAGGAATTGTGGCATGTGTGTGATTGCTAAATTAGGTTGTAGAAGTGTTCCACCCATTATGTCAAAAAGTAGAGTATGGAATATTGTATTATGTTGTGTTAATGCAGCAAGACAAATCATTCCTAGATTTTATCTTTTTAAGGCAAAGAGACAACTTAAAAACTATATAGTTGGATGCGAACCTAGAGCATGCATGACATCCCAACCATATGATTGGATGACAAAGGATTTGTTTATGAACTAGCTGCACCATTTTGTGAGATCTGTGTGCGACAATGTTTCACCAACAAATATGCATATTCTAATATTTGATGGTCATGACAACCACATAGCTTTAGGCACAATCCAAGAAGCTAGAAATTTAGGAGTTGACCTTGTGACTTTGTCAGCTCGTACCAGTCACAAAGGTTATCCATTAGATGTTAGTGTTTTCTCTCCATTTAAGAACTACTTCAAATCAATGAGTTCCAAGTGGATTGTAAAGAACTCAGGTCTTAAAATCAAGAAGATGGAATTGACAAAACTTAGCATTCAAGCTTTCCAACTCGCACTTACACCTAAAAACACCAAAGCAAGTTTTCATAGGACAGGTATATGACCACTTGATCGGAATGTTATTTCTAATTATACGAGACCAAATGAACCCTTTCATGTTGAAAAAAACGAGGTGAAAGTTGTTGAAAACATATTAAGGACGACAGGAATAGAAGATGGAGATGTACAACGATGTTTAGAAGAAATTAGGACTAATGTGTCAGATAATGAGGATGCACATAAAACAAAATATGTGCATGTCGAGTCAGAATGTTTTGGCATGCCTAAAGATTTAAATCAGCCACAAACAATCAATGAAGAAGATGATCACCTTAGTTCAACAACTCATGTGAGCCAAACACAAGAAGCTGCAGATGTTGATGATAACTTGACTTTGCCAACATAGCTCAGCCCACCTTAATGGGTTAAAGAAGGGGCAATAAACCTCAACATGTAAATTGATTTCAACAATGAGGAAGTTTCACTTTCAATGTCATCCCCTCCCCCACCTCTTCCAAGTGAGGTGGTGCACTATTATGCTGATACTTTAGAGTGGGAGGCACATGATGGATCCCAATTAGATGCCCCAAATCTATCCACACAACATATGGATGAAGATAACTTTGAAGTTGTTGATTTCATAACCAAACAAGATAACTGAAGAGGTGGCTCTGCACCCAAAATGACAACCAATCAATAAGTAAATTCTTAAATCTACCAATTGAGAGGGTTCACAACAACCTTGTGCGGCTAAGTGATGGTGCAATTAGAATTGGTAGGTAATCCCAAATACTTATCTCTAATGAATACTTGTATCTACTTCAAGATCAAGAAGAAAGAAAAAGAGAAATTGAAGATTTGAAGGCAAAGAGAAGGGAACAGGAAGAAGAAAGGAAAGCCCACATGTTGGTAGAAAAAGAAAAGAAGGGGCAACTTAAAATTGAAAGAGAATTGAAAAGGTAGAAAAAAGAAGAAGACAAGTTGCAGCAAAAAAATGAGAAGGAGTCGAAAAGGGAACAAGCCAGACTGTCAAAATAACATGATAAAAGGATGAAGGAATGGCAACAAGCACAGAAGGAGCCTTATCGACAAAATAGACGTCTGAGTAGTCCCTCTAATCCCCTTCCTGATCAGCATCACATTTTGTTGGACATGTATAATACATTCATGCCTGCTTTTTCTTCCATTATCAATAACCAATCTAGTTGCCCATCTTCTTCTTCAAACAAAGAGACATACTCAGGAAAATTAGAGCAAGCATTGTTGGGTCAAATTGGCCAACTTTCAAGAACTTTGATAGATGTTCCGGGTAAGCCTCCTACTATGCTACCTCATGTTCTCCAATCTATGAATGCTAGCACATCAGAGAGTCATGAGGAAGAGCAGTCTCGACCATTTCCAGGATTTTGGTCCAACGGTTAAGTTTGGCTTTACAAATTTTGTCCAATATTAGAAAGAATTTCTAAAAAGTTGCCCATTTAGTAAGTTTTGGCAGATTTTGTTGAATATGTATATATGATTTTGATAAATGTTATACTGACTTTAATCCTTTGGAAGTCAGATTTATTGTAAATTTTTGGAAGTCTATCAAAATGAATATAAAACAATATATGTTTTCTTATGTGTGAAATAACGACTATCCATTTATGTATTTTTTATGTTGTCTCCCATTTTATGGGTCCTTGCCAACATTTGTAAACATAATTAAGGCATGCAAATAAAATATACCATATAAAATTGGAATATAACTCAATCAGCTCACAGAAAAACAATTGTAGACAAAACATTTTGGATTAAGATAAACAGATCATTGCCTTAACAAGGTCACATATGACCTTACCTGCAAATAAATTTTTGGTCTTCATACTCATTCACGTATCACTGGCATTGTTATTCTTTTCTACCCTGCAACAACAATTCGTTAATAAATTTATAGTTTATGAATTTCAACAGGGCATAAAATTTATACAACAAAGCAACCATATAACTTACAATGAGAGGCTTTGTGTACCTTCGTTCAAAAATTTCTGAAGATTTTAATCTTGAATGTTGATATCTTGGCTCCCCAAAAATTATAAAAGATGCACATACAAGGCAAAGAGACAAAATGATCCCCTATACTTAGTCAACAAAGTAGTCCTGAGAGTGTTTTTAGGATAAGGCAGATTGACATGCAGTCAAAATGTTCCTTCTAGCAACTTTACTTTTAAAGGATCAACGTTCCTCTCTAACCAATCTATTCTTAGAAATTCTAAGCACTCTTGTAAACTTCATAAATAAAATTTTGGTCTATGTTGCAGGCTAAAACATTACATGAAAAACAAGAACTCAATAGACCCTGACACACATTCACAACAGTTTCAAAATATCAGAATATGATCACAGATCTCTAAATCAAATGACCAATAAATCATGCATCAGTCAGTAAGACCCTATTAAAATCCTACATCCCAAAACACCCAAGACTGGATTGAATACATTGACCTCTAAAGGAATACCCAAGTGCTGTGCAAACCCAATTAAAAAAATCTAGTCAATACCATAGGAAGTGGACACACAGCCATCAACTATTTATAGCATCCAGGTAAACCCTATTAGGAAAAATAATAATGAAATCAAAGGATTTTTTATGCATGTTATAATACTCAGTTCAGAAGGAAAAACTCCTACAATATTGAAGCCAAAATATTCAGAACTTAAAAGAAACAAAATCTATAAAATACATTGAGTTAAGAGTATAGATACATAGTTAATCACCGAGGTCTAAGAACTTCTCCAGCCAAAACACAATCAGGAAAGTAAGAATAAATCATTTTACAAACAAATTAACTCACGTGGTTGGATCTTCTACCTTACTTCTCTACCTTCTGCTTCCATTCCAGCATGTATGTGTTCACCATTATAATGGGTGGCACACCAAACACGTGCAAGATTCCTTGACAAAATAATAGCTTGTAGAAACCTTCCTGCATTGCATATGAAAACTACGAGTGAATGCACAGTTTCTGGGGGTTGAATGCACCATTACAGGGACGGTGGTGGCAAATAATGGTGAGTCGGTGGAGATATTAATCCACCTGTTACTGATTTAATAGCTACTACTGTACATTACTGTCACCTCAAATGCGCGTCTTCCCACTCAAATACGTGTTGTCATTACATTTTAAAAGAAGCGGTGATGGGTTTGATATTTATACTCAGTCATTTCTAATAGTATGCATGGAATTCTATTTACACGTGTCATATAAAATGTCAACAGGTTTAAAAATTACATTTTAAGATTCATAAAACAAATAGGAATCCACCATGTTGATTTGGAGTCCTAGTTAGTAGTCTACGTGGCTGTGTAGCAGATGCAACTTATGGTGCTCAGAGATGGGGTCCTTTCCCCTATATGTTATTTGATTTAGAGGCATAGTTATTACTTTTGTACTTGATGTTGTTAAGGGGTTTGAGTGATGTTGTAATTGTAGAATTATAGTTAATCCACTTAATTTGAAGGTTGTTTCTACATTTCAAACTTGTTATAAATTCGTACATGATTATTTGTGATACCGTTTTTAATAGTTAATCAATTTTATAGTTGATGTTGTTAGTTATGCATCGGTTGTTCAGTTGGTGTTTTGTTGGAGGAAAAATTATTATACAATTGATAATGTGTGTGATTGATAGTTGTAGTGTAGGACTTTAGTTGAAACATTACATTGTAATGTTGTATGTGTACATTTAATTATGTTACAGATTCGTACATTTAAAGTTGCATACCATATTTGGAAACATCAAATAAATGAAGGTATACGTACACGTAATGAGACATGTATACATTTGCAGTATTTTTATCATGAGTGGTACCCTTTAGTGGGCAATTTTAGTTTCAATAAACTTGATTACATTTGATATCCCTTGAACGATAGTGCCACTTTGGATAGAAGAAGTGTTGAGCACAGTAGTAGTGGAGGTGATATACACTTACACTGAAACCCGACATGTCCTTTAATTGAAGTGTTCTTCTCTTTGTTTCAGACTTGTCATGCTGATGAATTGTTGAGCATGGTGACATCGTAACAACAATGCCAATCAAATCAACTGTAGAACCTTCAACGCTTGCAGGTAATTCCTTGATTTTGGTGAAGTGAAAGTTATGGGAAGGTATTGTATCTTCATTTGCTATGAGTGGAGATATGGTTGAGGAAGGTTGCAGGGAAATCTCCACAGCATTGTTCAAATGGTTGTAACATAACTTTGCATCAACAATCCTCGCAATCCTCCCATTGGAAATTATATATAGCTTCCCATTCTCAATCTACTCATAGAATGCTTCCGCGGCCTCGTTGAAACAAGTGATGTGGATTTTCCCTCCTTCCTGATCAACAAAATCAAAACCAAACATGGATCCATTTCCCCTTGCATTCTGATATTGGCGAAGGGTTGTTTTTGCTAGGGCACAACCCTCTACGGACCACATGCACATAGATGAATTCGAAGCACTTATTTTAGTTGGTGTTCTCATAAAATATTTGTTAACCCGGTTTGTACTTGCATTTGTTTGTGGCAACTGACTGTGTTCGAGAGCATTTGTTGGTAGTCAGATTGGAGCACCGATTAACAAATGTGTTTCACCAACAACATCCATTTCAATGATAAGAACGGTGCTGCAATGGAAAAGAAAAACAAGATAGAAATAGAACTGAGCAACGGATGGAAAAAACAAATAGAAAGAAATTTTAATTGATATAGGGAGTTTATGTACATTGGTAATTGAGCAAGAGATGAAGCTTACAGTTCACTTTTGATCATTCTAATGAGGGATTTGTGTAAGCACACGATGGAGCCTTCTTGTATTGATTTTTCGGTTACACGACTTGTAAATTTGGAGGGTAGAAGTGCTTTCTGAAAATGTATCCCAACTGAAAGGTCAACATGATGTTGGGCTCCCATGTTGAGAATGGACCTCAGAGAGCTCAAGTGCAGTATTTGAAATGTGGGGTCAACATTGGAACCACCCTCAATCAATTGAGAAATGCCTTCATGTGTCAAAGTTATTTCCATGTCAACTAAAAGATGCTTGAGATTGTGGGAATTCTATAAATATATGGTGGAAAATGTAAACTTGTAGGGCAGTCAATCATGAAATGAAGGATTTTTTCAGGAAATCATGCATTTGTAAAGAATGAGAACCTTTAAAGTTGGCTTCCTTATTATTTTATATTTTCTAAAAAGTGCAAACATGAAGTCTAACCCTTTAACAATTCAATATGCAAAAAAGTGATATAATGTACAATGCTTTGGCTGAAAACAACTTAAATTTGTATGGTTGTTTGTCGGCATTTTAAAACTATATGTATTTGTGTGCAAATATTATGAAGTACACATTAAAAATGCATCGTTGGTTTACATAAAGAAGTGAGCAATTGTATAAAGGAAAGATATAATGAATAACACATTAAAAATGTGTTGTTGTTGTTGTTTGTTGAAAAGTTAGATTCTGTGCTCCATATGTTCCGCCGCAATATATACATGCATTTATTTGAAATGAATTACAGATTATTATGTTAAGCAAATAGAATGGAAAACAATAAGAACAATATGTACACTTGAAGTGAGAAGACTATAAGTATTTGTATGGAAACACAATAATAAAGAAATTAGGAAAGCATAGTTGTTGGATAACAAAAAATGAACATGTGTTTGATAAGTTTGATTCTCTGTCGGATATATACTGCCACAATACATACATGGAATATTTGGAACGAGTTACAGTTTATTTCAAAAACACTTATAAACAAACACTTATAAACTAACCACTACAAGCTATTTTTAAAAATCAAATTTCTTGCTTTTTGCTTGTGTAATTTTCTTTGCACGTTTCTTGTAGTTTTGTCCAATTGCAGATGCCTCGATTGGAATTCCCATTCTCCTCAATTTGTGGGGTGGTTCATATTTCAGTGCATCTTCGTTCGAATAATAAATCAAGCAGAAGCCTCGTGAATGATCTCCAATTGTTCATATTTTGGAGAGAAAAATTGGGGATGTTGGCATCAGGTGGAGGCGATCTCTGATCATTTCAGCTATCACTGTTTTAGGTGGTTTCGGTTGCCTACAATGCAAAACGTTAACAACAAATTGAATACGCTTAAACTTTTCCTCCCTCTGTAAGTGAGACGTAGTTAATGTCAATCCCGTTGTGGGGAGGGGAATTGTGTTTCTAGTCTGCATTATATTAAACTGGAGAGGGAAAATAAGTATGTTAGTCCACGAAGATGTTCTTAGGTATGACGGCCAGCTTTAAAAGCCTTATCGTTGATCAGTCTAACGTACAACTTGGGACGCTTCGAAATGGTCTCATTAGGGAATGAGCCCCTTAGCACATAACGAATCCTGTCATTGACGAAGGCACGTGCCCCCACATGTCACTTCGGAAAAAGGATTGGAGTCTAAATATAAATGTAACAATCAAAAGAAAATAACAAAAAAGCACTCTACAATAATTTTTTAAACCATAACATGCAATAAACAAAACAAATGAATAAATACTTGAATCAATATTGAAACCCACCTCAAATTGTTTAGAGATGACGCTCTCTTCTTTACCACGGGAGAATGAGAATCACAAATACCCTAAAAAAAAGTGAAAAAAGAAGTTAATAAAACTAAATATATCTACACTGCCAATGTCATATTCACTACATAAGGCTACCACTCATGATATTAAATCTGCACATCTACATAAATTTTAATGTATTCATGTTTAGTTCAAATAAACAAATATGCAAAACACTACCACTCATGATATAAAATTGGTAAATGTATATGTACAAATTTGTAACAAGTTAGAAATGTAGAGATAGAACATTTAAATGAAGTGGTTCATCTATATTTCTACACTTATAAAACCAATCACAACCCTTATTAAAACATCAACTACAAAAGTAATAACTATCCCTCTAAAACAAATCACCCAATCACCAAATGTTGTCTAAATGATTGCCATATGTGGGGAAGTAATGTCTGTTCTTCATTCCATTGTCATAGATCAGCTTCAGATGATCCAAGTACAAAATTCTCACACTTGTAAAATGTATCAGGATTAATATTAAACATGAATTGTCAGGAAAATTAACTTGTTCAACGATTTTTGTCTAAAAGGGAAATATTGGAGGTTGTTTTAACAGCGCAAGCATTAATGTGAACATTCTCTCAGATTTATAACAAGATCATGCTGAATAATGTAACTGGTCCATAGGAAATTAGTAAATAGGATACAAATATTGTGAATTCAATTAAATTATGTAAGATTTGAATGTGTGGGGGCAACTTTTCTTACTCTCTAACATGCACAAGGAAAAGATACCGTGGACAGATGATCAATAGTAGGACTATGGAGTAGATGATCATTGAGGACAAGACCGGATAATGCATTACAAGCAGAATGGTACCATGTAGCAAAATGTTAAGAGAAGCTCAGAAAGTAGAAGCAAAGAAAAACTCGTTAGTATACTATGCAAAAAGAGCAATGCTTCCATTCCTTTATCAGCAATTTAAAAGACAAAATGAAATCCAATAGATATTTAGGAGCAAGATACATGAGATGTAGATGAGGTGTGTTATCTTTAGTGGACATGAAATTCAGAGATGAAAGAGAAAGCATGAAAAGACAAAATAACTTTTCTGAAAAATAGCAGCTATTTTCAGGATGCTTACTGGTGTGCATTATAGGTAATTAAATCCCAGTACGTATGGTCATCCATGGGATGCTAGCAATATGCTACCACGTTAAAAACTACTTAAAAGTAGCATCATTTACAGATATTGGAAACGGATCAGGGATAAACCATGACCTAAAAAGCTACAGCTTAAAGGATTCCAAGTAAAACATGAGTTTTGCATTTCAACTCTAGAAGAAGCCAGAGAAAAGGGATGGGGGAAATTGTTAAGAACTCTTTTTCTTTTATGCTCATGTTTTTACTCAGCAACCATGCTAAGAATAATCTACAGCTTGATGCAATCATGTAATCCTCTAAATGCATGGAATCTCCTACTTCAAGGTATAAGGAAAGACCCACCCTCGGAAACATCTAATTCTTAAGTGAAATCAAATGAGATACTAAAGAAAGGATTAATAATCACCTGACCCATCACTTCAAATGCCTTTTTCTAGCCAAAACTTTGATTTTTAGACTATCTTAAAGTGTAGTAAAGGGAAGATGGAACTGCCAATTTTAATCAAATGTCTTATATATCAACAAAACCACCATCTGTTCCCTGAAGTGGAACCTCTATATCTCACTTGACATAAATTAAGCAATCAAAAACAAGAAAATGAGATACAGGAAACTGGTATAAGCTGAGAGATGAAAGAAAACCTCGCATCATCCTGATAGCCTCCATAGTGATGTAATTCCAAGTAGGAAAGACTAAGGAGCAATTGTTTTTACCACCTTAGTAAAGTCCAAGTATTATGTAGGACTACTGAGGGAAGTGGTTAATTGTAAAATGAAAAGATAAAATCATAATGAAACTCAAGATGTTATAATCTTTTGCAATCGCTACCAAAGAAAACTAAAATCTTTCTTAATAGGTCAAGAAAGTGTTACCTATGTGGCCCTGCTTTGCTGCAATATGTAGGACATCATATCCTGTTCGATTTTTCTTTGTAACAGTTTCTGTAAAAAAAATTAAGAAATATGTTTGAAATATCCGAGTAAATATTAGTTCAAATAAAAGGAAAAAATATAACTCCGTATGCCATGAATTTTCAAAAATTAAAAAACATACCTCTTGTTTAATTAATACTCCTACAATTTTAGTTTTTTCAGGTTGAATATTTACAGATTCCTTTTGAGGTGAAATTCTTGCCATTTTTGATATTCCTGTTTGGAGGCTCTTTGCTAATAAATTTTAAGTGCCATGGTAAACGGGAGCTGCAAAGTAGTCTAACTTATTGGATTTAACGATCATGTAACAGTGATATATATGACACTTGACCTAAAACCTGATATGCAAACTCAATTTGCTGGGAAAGCTTAAAACATTAGATAGTAAATTTACATACCAAACAACGTTATCGGCCGACTCAGACAAAACCCTCGACTGCCTACGTAACGCCCTTCACTTTCTCGGATCCCTCTTTTACGAAAATGACTGCGTCTTAATTGTCAATACAAACTCCTTATTTGACGAGATAACCAAACAAATGGCTTCTAAATTAGGGCAGATTCGAAAAAACACCAGTTAAAAATAGGATCTTAGAAAAAACAACAGTTAAAAGTAGGATCTTAAAAATAGAAATGAGTTGAAAATTGCATGCAAAGTAAAAACAACGTGCAAACACCTGCCAAATTTAATCTCGTTTGAAAAATGTCTAAAGGGCTGTCAAATTTAGCACAATTGCAGAAACGTCCAGAGGTCCTCTACCATAGGGGGAATGCCTTTGGCGTAATAATGAGACCCTCGAAGAAAAGGCCTTCACAAGCCGGGTTAGGATATTCCTTTACATGACACAAATTCTTCATTGTGAGGTTAAATTCCTCACTATGAGGTTAATATGGAGGTTGTTCATTTTGTAAATATTGAAAGCAAAATGTAAAAGAGATATTATTATTTAAACACAAAGGGGCTTCTTCGATTTCTGAGATTGGAAATGGGAGGATTTCACTCTCATCGAATGAATTTTAGGATGTAGATTTGTTTTCGTATTTTTTTATATGAACAATATTAGGGACTTGGCTCCGCTAGTGTTTCGCATGTCTACTTTGTGTCTTATTGTTTTATCAAGCCTTATTGCTCACATATACTTATGTTATGGCATTTTGAAGCCATACTTGCATAAAATTTGACACTAGCATCGCTTTTTGGCCAGTTAAGTCTATAAATATGGCCCTCATCGAGTAAGTCAACCTTGGTTGCATTTGACTAAGAGAAAAGCTCCTAAGCGAACTCAAAAAATTGTCTCAAAGGTCTATGTCAAGGTAATGACTATGTAACTCCCAATCTGCTCATGTTTTGTTAAATGTGGAATATGTTGAACTAATGTTTAGTGGTATGAAAATAATTGTCTTATTCCTTACTATGTTGGTAACATCCCCTTTGAGGACTCTTGTTATGCTTGGATAAAACAACATTGGGAGCCTAATAAGATCCCCATCACTAAGATTGGAAAACTCGCCAAGAGTTTTTTCTTATTTTCCTCTAAGGAGCCTTTGCAAGTGCAATCTCTATTCACCAAGTTGAGTTGGTTTTTGCGGAATTCCCTAATGATTTTTTCCCTCTTAAGTCCCGGCATTTAGAGTCACTAAGCAAGTATCCCTTAAAATCCATATTTGGTTTGAGTTCCCTAGCCTCCAAATTCCTCTCTAATATTTCATTCCTAGGATAGGTAAACCCATTGGGCAGGTAACTAATAATGAAGTTGATCATTTTTACTCTACTCAACCAAACAAATCAGTTTGTGTTGTGGTTGACCTTACGAGAGGCTCAAAAGAGTCTATCGATATCTTGATTGGAATTGAAAGCTTTATGTAAAGGTTAACATGTATTAAACTACCAAACACATGTTTCTAGATTGTTGATTCCTTGACCATAGGTACATGATTGTCCCCTTATGGCTCATTTTAAGTAAGTCGCTCAGAAACCACCCACCTAAAAGCAAGTGGTGATAGAAATTAATGATGGGTGGACCACAATGACCAACAAAAAATCTTTCACTGAGAATAGAAACCCTAAAGTGGTTGACGCAACTCCTAACAACAAACTTGCTAGTGTATTTAATCCATACACTATTGTATGATTGTAAGATGCTCTTGTAATATTATTTATAATTTAATATGTGGATAATTCTCTCCTAGTTTCATACTTATTCACATCTATTAATAGAGAAGAGTATCAACCAAATTATTGACCTATTTAAGTGTTAATATTAGTAGTCTTCTTTTAAGACTTGTTTTTGCAGGAAATTACTCTCCAAACCCTAACGCTAGTCTCTTAGCTTTGCTTTATAAGAGCATAAAGCTAGTGTGTGTGGTATTCATTGTGGAAGAGAGTCATTCTTACTCTGACGAATTCGAGTCAAATATTCTAATAAAAATGTGGTAGTCATGCTACCCTTGCTAAATTTATGATATGTTTTTCCCTTAAACTTTCATTGATTTATTATATATATGTGGGTGTTTGTCTTATGGTTGTTTATAGTGATTCCAAATAATACAAAAAACTTTAATATGGTATACAAGCAATAAAAACTTCATCTCTTGTTGCATGCATGTTTACAAATTGGATCTATAGTGTTTCATTATTTTTCTGTAGGTACCTAACTCAAATATGTAAATTTCAAAGATTTTTTTTGCAAGTATTCAGATTTATTACAATTTTTTATTTGTTTTCATGTAATCTCTATCCAAATAGAGTGGCCTAATACAATTAACCAATTGCATGATCTAACATTTCCCTTCAAGGGGTCTTGTTAGATAAATAGTTGGTGAAAGTGGTGGGGTACTAAGGGTTTATATTTGGGTAATTATTTAGATCCACCCTAGGTGGAACCATGTTTTGGCGGTTTTAAATCTTAGGAGCTTTTGTTCTAGGAAAAGTGGTAATCAATTATACATGACATGTAGTGTGAGAGGTGATGCCATAATACTCAAGCCATTAAACAACACTATATATAAATTTTAGCTTCCACTATTTAACCCTAAAATAAATCTCTATGTTGATTTAACTAGGTGTGTGCGTGTGTGTGAGTTGATTAATGATATAAGAAAGATGTAACAATATAAGAACTAGTCAAATTTATAACTCATATCAGATAAGACAAATTACAACACACCACTCAACCTAACATGCAACTGAAAGCATAAAAAATGAGGTATAGAGGTACTTAATGATTACGCTAAAATGTAAATACACAAGCCTAATCCGATGTTATAGTAGTAGTAAATGAATGCAATAATGTAATACATAAATATACCAAAAAAAACTAAGCAAACTAAGTGCACAGAACTGGGTCTTTGTAATTTTCCCTCTCATTCCCCTAGGTACTAGTCGGGATGTCAGGTCATTAGTGTCAAAATTTGAGCAAGAGATCACTATATAAACATAACATACCTACTATCAAGGGCTAAGTATCTATTAAGGTAAGGGACTGTATTTGGGCATCATTACATCACACACACTACATAAGAATGGTTGTATTCATTCTATTCCATCCACCATTTACATTTTACATCTAGCTATTGCCCCTATCTCTGCATCATTGACGTTAGGGCCCAGGCACACAATTGCACACAGAACTACATTGGGTTTGGAATGTAGTGCAACACTTAGTTGTAAGTCCACCATTTTGGAAGCTAAGGTCAGTATGACCCCTTTATATGCATATTTCTTTTTTAGGGATTTTGTGTTTTATATGGGGTTTTGTAGGTATATCTTCATTACAGGTTTACGACGACATAAGCAAATTTACTGCAACAACCACACGACAAGGATCGAGACATTACGAAGATCTAGTGACAGTTACAGATTCAAGTCCAGAGTTGTTCTATAGACGAAAGTGCCCATACTACAGACTAGGGTGACCATAGGAATCCTGATCCTCTCCCAGGTGCCATGGTCCAGTTAAATCTCCATATGCTGTAATTTTCTGGGTTGTACCATTATATTTTTTTTCTTCCGCACATCATCCCGTTTAGTCTCGAATCACAGCGAGGTAAGTTATTTTCAAGTTAATACCTTATCTCTTATATTTCAATTATTTCATTTCATTTAAATATCAAATAAAATTAGTTAGCATATACATTTCAGTTTACACTATTTATTTATTTATTATACTATCTAGATTAACTCCTAAAATTCATGTTTTAGTTAATCATTTTGGTGAACCTGTACTTTAGAATATCTTTCCCTAGGATCTGTTTCAAACCCTAATGGTTAAGGATAGTTCATCTTCTTCGCCCATCATGTCTCTTTTCAGCGTTAACCATATCTATGATGAGGTTGCCATCTTTGAGCTCGTGACTCTCTATTGTAATCCTACTCCTATGCCATATCATATCAAACAACAACCTCTAGATGGTAAAAAATATGTGCCTACTCATTTTGAAGATTCTCCCATTGGCATTAGTATTGTTTAGGATCCGATAGCCTTCACTTGTTGTACACCATGTTATACGACTACTTGTGATCCTCCTTCTAACCTTTCTAAGGAAATTTTAGATGATTCTCTTATCGATTAATTGCTTGGTATTGACAATTGCTCACATGTGCATACTGATTCTTCTCCTAGTCATGCCACTACTATAGTTCCTTCCATGATTCTCCTACTTCTGATATTGCTTCTCATGATACATCTCATACTAGCTTGCATACTCCTTCATATTATGTTGACGATCCTATTGATAACATCCTTAGCGACATTCTCATTTCTGAGTCTCTATCTGATACCGATAAGGCAGTTGATAGCCATGGTTCTTCTTCTTTTCATACTACCGAGTGTGAATCTCATATTTCATCATTGCCTTCTCTTGAAATTTCATTTATCACTTTGCACACCTCCATCTATCACTTATTCTTCTCCTACCATTTCATCTCCTCTTATTACATCATCTACACCCATTCGTTTGTTTTCCCATATATATGTATTTCCATTGGTCATATCACCTATTAGGGATGTTTTTGATGTTAGTCCTACCACTACTATGGATATTCCATCTACATCATTTACTATAGCTTCTTCAGAACCTACTACTAGTGTGCCCTTAGCATTGTAATCTCCTTTGTCATCTCTAGATATTCCCATGATCAATCACAATGGAAAATTACAACCTCTTAATACATTGTTTCCATATTCCACTATTCCTTCATAGGATATCATCTCTCTCATGCATGTTGTAGGTCAATTACAATCTCAGGTGTAGTCTCTCACTTTAGTAAGTAGGGCTTACTATGCTTCTATTGATAACAACTCATTACATGGTAACCATGTCCCTAAGAAGATTCATAATTCTACATTTCCTAAGGACTTTATCATGCCTACATTCACATGCTTTGATGGTACTGGTGACCCTCATGCTCATCTTCTACATTACCACATGCTTATGACCTCTTATTCTAATGATAGATTATTGCTTAAGGCCTTTCGATACAGTCTTATTGATGAGGTGTTACAATGGTACACTCATCTTCCATTTGGGTCCATTAGTACTTTGTATGACATGGAGGACACTTTCCTTCATTGATTTATCATCAATAATGGCCCTAAAGTTATTGTTGATGGTGAATCACAGCACCCCTGAATGTCTGCAACTCGATGGGTTGATACTCTCAATGCGATTGCATAACATGGAGCTTTTCCCAAGTGTGGGACCTTGCGAATCGGGAAAGCTCTCCGGATAAAGGCCGGTTCCTATTCCTCTGTTCAAATGCACACATAAAAATGCAAAGGGTTTACTCAAAAACCTAATCTAACTTGCCAAGGAGACAGGGTAAGAAGATGCATAAAAATAAACCTATACTAACAAAGGTGATGCACCGAGGAATGAAGAACACCTGTCTTGCCAATAAACACAAACCATTAAAATGCAATGCAAGATAATGCACAGATAACCAAATTTACAGTGAAAGATCAGGAGGATGTAAATGAACACAGAGAGGGTTGAGAATCATCCATAGACATGCATTATTTACTCCAAAGATTGATACAATACACTACAAGATGCCAAGAGGCAAATTTGCATTACAGTTTTAGATGGGAGGTTTGAACTCCACAAATTTACCTGCCAAAGAGAAGAAGGGAGGGGAAAAACAAGAATGTCCCACCTTTAGAAAGAAGACCCTCCTTAAAATTTATAGGAAGAATGAGAGAGGGAAGAGAGAGGAATTCCCAATCTACCCCAACCACCTCCAGGATGTATTTAATTTATCTCATTATGGCGGTAGGTGAGAACCCTAGCAAACCCAAAAAATGGCGAACTGTATTTTGAATTTTTGAAGAAATTTTTCTCACCTAATTGGACAGAGGACCTTGTAAGCTTTCCAAAAAGTCCAACCTTGCATGAATCCGAGCTCCCTGTGAAAAGTTATGGCCATTTGAATATCTGGGTCAGGGTTTGCTTCCTGTCGGGTTCGGGGTGTCAACGCTCAAAATGTTGTGCCTGCTAAAGGTGCACCTTGGCACATCCATCCTCACATCAACATACTTTTAAGTGCACCATAGGTGCTGAAAATGTGGTGTCGACGCCTTCTAATCTGCGCTAGGGGCACAACTTTTTCCATGTCGGTGCCTTCTAATTTGCGCCAAGGGCGCAACTTTTTCCATGTCAGTGCCTTCTAATCTGCACCAAGGGATCAACTTTTTCCATGTTGGTGCCTTCTAATCTGCGCCAAGGGCATGATTGGTGGCAAAAATAAATGTTAGGTTTTGAGTTTCTTTGATTTCCATATTCTTCTGTTTGTCTATATTTACCCAGGGGGGAGATATATACAACAATTTGGTGACTCAACGAGATCACCTGCCTGCTAGGTAGAAGATCAGTGGCCTTTTAGCAATCCATTGGGCATGGAGTCATAAACAATAACCTGAAACCAACCTGATATTTGATCCCGAGCCTGATACAACAACTCCTTCTCGGAGAGCACGCTGAACTATAAAAAATCAACCTGAGAGCAACAAAACCTGTGCCGAAGCACTTAGGGAAATTAAAACCTAACTACAACAAGACAATGTGCATCCACACTTAGAGGAATTGAAATCTAGGCTTATATTTACAAGGGTAAACCTTTTCGATTTAGTAGCAATGTTTAAGATAGATTTCGTTAACCGGAATCGGGAGTTCTTATCCATCCAATGTAGACAATTGGAAGGCATTACTACTTTTACATCCCGTGACCATGTAGGGGCCACTCCAAATGGCATCAAACTTGGAATGCCTTCCTAGTTTTTCCCGATCTGCATTGCATTTCAGAACTAGGTCCCCTTCCTAGAAGGTCCTTTCTCTTACCTTCTTATCAAACCATCTTTTTACTAAGGCATGATCCTTCTCAATCATCTGAATTGCATGCTCTCTGATTTCTTCCAATTCCATCAACTCTGCATACCTGGCCTCCATTGGTTCGAACTCAGACAACTCCAACTACTTCATGAGCTCCAATGCTGGCAATTCTAATGATATAGGCAATACTACCTCTTTCCCATAGACCAACTTGTAGGGAGAATTACCTATAGACATCTTTGGCGTTATCCTGTCAGCCCATAACGCTGATTTTAGCTTGGTATGCCATGCCCTTTTGTTTTCATCTAGAGTCCTTCTGATGATTCTTAGCAAATTCTTGTTTGTGGACTCTACCTATCCATTACCCTGCGGGTAATAATTTGAAGAGGTGTTCAAATAGATTCCATTCTTGACAACCCATTATGTAATATTGAAACCTATGAATGCCAATGCATTGTCTGATATGATAATGGCCGGCACACCGAACTTGGTCACTATTCCTTCATAAAAGTCTAGTATGTTAGACTCGTTTGCTTCTTTGAGTGCTATTGATTCGGTCCACTTGGGGAAATAGTTCGTTGCCATGAGAATCCACTTATGGCCTTGGCTTGAGTTTGGATTGATGACCCCGATGAAGTCCAATCCCCATTGCATAAATGGTTGGTCAACCAAAATTGGGTGTAATGGAAGCACTGCTAGTCTTTCTTTGCCTGTGAAGAGTGCACATTTCTTACACTTTCTTATCCATGTATAGCAGTTGCTGAACATTGTGGGCCAATAATACCCTGACTTCATTATCTTGAGAGTTGTTATACATGGGGAAAAATGTCCTCTAGAATCTCCATCATGAAAATCTCGTAACACCCTCTTAATTTGACCTGTCTCAATGCACCTCAATATAATTCCATTGATGTCTTTCTTGAACAAAACACCATCAACAAGCACATATGGAATGGCTTGTAATCTAAAGTATCTCCTCTTTGCTTTGCTCATTTCTAGAGGGTATAGGCTTGTCTGTAGGAAGTGTATCATATTCTGAGTCCAACAAGGAGCGGGCACATCATCATTTTCCTATTCTTGACCATCTTGTAGTACCAAGACAGTCTCTTTTTCATCACCTACTTCAACTTGCTGACTTGAGGCTAGTTGTTCACATAATCCCTTTCCATGGACCAGCTTAGTGACCTTAATTTCGATGTCATATTCCATGACACGAGTGATCCATCCTGCACGTTTCTCATTCAGATCCTTGTTTAGAAGGAAATCCTTGACTCCCACATGAGAGACCAATAATTGGATCTTGTTGTTTGAGACTAGGTGCTTGAATTTCTTTAATCTCTTGATCACTACAAGGACATGCTTTTCAATGAAAGAGTACCTAGTTTCGTATTCCTCCAAGCCTTGACTGAAGAAAGCAACTGGTTGTTCTAATCCCTCTTTGTTTTTGCTGTACCAGGATTGCAGAAATTGTGTCTCCACCACCGAAGGCATATAGCATGAATTCCTTGGAGAATTTTGGATTGACGAGAGTCGAAGCTTGAGACATAGCCTCTTTTATTGCCTCAAAACTTTCCTTGCCTTCAGATGTCCACTTAAATGCCATGCTCTTCTTTAACATCAACGTTATTGGCTTTACGAGAGCTGCAAAGTTTGGAACAAACCTGCAGACAAAATTGATCCTTCCTAAGAAGCTTTGAAGAGCCTTCTTGTGACTTGGAAATGGCAACACTTGAATTGCTTCAACTCTTTCTGGGTCAATCGTCAACCCCTCCTTTGAAACAATATGGCCTAGAAGTTTTCCTTCGTGAGCCAAGAATATGCATTTTTTGGGATTCAATGATACCCCAAATCTTCTACACCTTTGAAATTCCTGCCTCAGATGAAAGAGGTGATCTACTGCATTTTTGGAGAATATAGTGATGTCGTCAAGATATATCAGAACTATTTTATTAATCAATCCCTTGAACGCCATATCCATTTCCCTTTGGAAAGTGGCTCCAACATTTGATAGCCCAAATGGCATCTTCTTGTAGGCATAGGTGCCCTATTTGGTGGTGAAAGCCATCTTGAACTGGCCATCTTCTTTCACCATTATCTGATTATACCCTGAGTAGCCATCTAGGAGAGAGAATCTCTCTGAACCAAATACCACTTGCAATATTTGTTCCATTGAAGGAAGTGGGTAATGGTCTTTGAGAGATGCCCTGTTGAGGTCTCAGAAGTCCACACACAACCTGATTTCTCCACTCTTCTTCCTGACCGGAACCAAGTTTGCAACCTAGCTTGAGTGCTTGATCGGGAATATAATGCTTGCCTTTATTAGCTTGTTTAGCTCTTTCTTCATTAGAGGCTCAATGTGAGGGTTGACTGGTCTCTGCTTCTGCCTGATGGGCTTAGCATCTGGATCCATTTCTATGGTATGTTGTGCCAACTTCAGATTGAATCCTCTCAAGTCTTCATAGCTCCAAGTGAAGACATCTGGAAATTCTTGGCAAAGCTGTATGAAATCTGATTTCTCCTGCTCAGTGGCCACTTTACCAATTTGAAGTGTTTTGCCTTCCCCAATCGGAATTGGCTCTGAATCTTCTCTCTTGACCTGTATGTTAGCCTTTTCCTTACGGAACTGGTCGTTAGGGTTGAAGATAGACTCCAATGTTACTAAACCCTTGGGAAGCTTGTTTTTCCACAGCTGCACTACTTGATCCCCGTACTTCTGATCTATTTTTTCTTGATTCCTAGCTGAGAATTTAGCCTCTTCTTATAAAAAATTGATGATTTGTTGATCGTTCTCAAACACCTGCCAGCTTGTGTTATTATCTGGAACTACTGGCCTCACAATCACATGGATATGTGGTTGTGTTTTTTCCCTTCTGATGTTGTCAACCACATCAAACATTGCTCTAACTGTTGCGAGCCTATCCGCGGCTTCATTTTTCTTCCTGGGTATGGACACGATGTTGAAAGCTTTGAAATCCTCAATGAGGTCCCATACCCTGTTCTTGTAGTTCTTCAACAGGTCATTCTTTATAGCATGTTGTCCCCTGACTTGGTTGACGATTAGCTTGCTATCCCCGAACACCTGTAAGTTCTTTATGCCCTTTTTCCTGGCCCAATGAAGTCCATGAATCAATGCCTCGTATTCAGCCATGTTGTTTGAATAGGAAAACTAGAAACGAAAAGTTGAAAAATATTTGATGTCTTGTGGTGAAATCAACATTGCACCACCTCCAGCACCTTGTCTGCTTCTCGAACCATCGAAAAATAGTTGCCAAAATTTGTTGTCATCCTTTTGTTCAGGCTGAATGATGTCAGGAATGGGTGAATTTTCTTCATGTACACAATACACGCCCAATTCAGATTCTTCAATTTCCTTGTATGGGTCAAATTCATGACTCTTGTTTGCCCATTCATCCAAAGTCAAATCAGGAATTCCCTCGACCTTAGTACCTGTTTCTAGATCATTTGAACACTCCTCCTAATCAAAGGCTGAGCAATTTGCATTGATAGGACTTGGCACATGAGGTTCAATATGGAAATTGGTAATTGGTTATGACCTGATTGTTGCTTTGGCCCCATACCTCGTCCTGAAAATCATGTGTGACCAATCTGCAGATAAATATCCACCAATTTTTGCAGTGAAGTCTCTTGATAGACACAACGCAAAGAGTGGCGGAAGGTCAATCACAGACACATCTTACAGAACTGTAACATTAGGACAGGCATGTAGTGTTAGGCTTAACCCTTTTATGACCCCAACTATTCGAACTGCTGTTCCATCCAGCTGTACTACTCCTTTCAACACTGGCTCATACTTCAGACCCAATTGATCCGCTATTTGCTTCGGCATCACTGAACTACTTACCCCTGAATCTATCATGTAGTTGTGTACCAAGTGGTTTCCAACAACCAATGACACATAGAATGGTGGAGGCTTCAAATTCTTGCTTGGTTGACCCCCACCCGGTTGCACTGCATTAGTGAGAACTTTCTCCTGTCCCCGGTTTGATACATTCGAGGAAGACCAATTAGCCATTATAGCTTGCAATAAATCTTGTTGCCCTGAGATCGCCAGTGATTCCCACATGGAAATGTTCACATGTGTCTTCTTCATTTGATCGATGATGTTGAAAGGGGATGATCTGTCTTTTTTCTATCCCTTACTTGGCGCAACCTTTTCTGGAGCTTGAACAGGCGCATGTGTTGCTACAATAGGTACCTTAGGCTGATTTTACACATTTGGAACTGCATTTGGTCTACTGACCCCTTGTTGTGTAGGAGTGGGCTGAGAAACAACTGGATTAGATGATTTCCCCTCTTCTATGCTTCTCTTCTTTGACCGTGTGTTGATAGCCATGCCTTGAAAAGGCTATTAGTTAACTCCACAGAAGTCTTCCGTTTGCTAATTGGCCAACATGGTTTCTATTAGAGGTGCTTCTTGTTGTGTTTCTTGCTGCTAATTCCCTTCTTGGCTTGGTTCTTGAGACACACCAATGGTTTGCACCATCAAGGCTTGATTTAGTGCACCATTGAAACACACTGACTGATTGTGAGGTAGATTGCAAGGGTAACACTAGTCGTACTCCTGTGCCATGTTGTTTTGTGTTGGAACCAAGGCTCTTGAGGATGTCATTGCATTTGGATCATACGGTCGAAATGGCCTGGCAGCTTGAGGTTGTCCCTGGTTTTGGTTTTGATTTGCAGCCTGAGCTGGTGGTCTATTTTGTTGGTATGGGGGCCTAGCCTGGTACTGCGCTTGAGGTTGATACGGTCTAGCACTTTGAGCTTGCTGTCTTTTGATAGTCACCGGCTCATTTCCAAGGTTCTGTAGCTGTTTCATAACCTCCTGCAATTCCTTTGAAGTATTTGAAGAAGTTGATGCCTCATTATTTCTTTGATTTCTAGGAGTTGGAATGGGATTCAACTCTGGTGCTTGACTGGTTGTAGGATTTCCCATATTTGGATAGAGAGGCATTGGTGGCCTTGGTGCAAGCTTGCCAGCTTGGATCAAACAGTTCTCTGCTCTGATAGTTGTGTCATAGGCCCCTGACAGCATTGTCCCTCCCATTGATTGGATCATCATGGCTATGTCTGAATTTATAGCCTTTAAGAAATAAAGGAATGCACCTTTGGTGGTTGGTCTAACAACTATTGGAATCCTGTCCCATGTCCATTGGAATCTGAAGTTGAAATCTGTCATTTGTTCGTTAGGAGCTCTTTTGATTGTCATCAGTTATTTCAATAAAGACAAATTGTCTGCCCTCTCCCCGAATTGGTTGGAAAGACCTAAACAAATTTGGTTCCAATTCGTAATAGACCCTGCTGCTAGGCTCCTAAACCACTGTAAGGCTTTACCTTTAAAAGATGAAGCCAACAACTTGACTGCAACATCCATTTCATTTATTTCATGGATTGCACATGCATTGGCAATATCCTGGATGTGGTCAATAGGAGTAGTATGATTTTCTCTTGTGAAATAGGGGATATTCTTTAGCGCTGCAACCGGAACCTGATTCTGAGCATTTAGGGCAAGTGGACTACTGCTCGTGAAATTGACAAAGGGATTCGGTGGTAGATGTGCCATTATGATTGGCCTAAGAACTCTAGTTGATGTGAGAAAAGGTCTACTAGGTGGAGGTGTAGAAAAATTCCAGTTAGGTGGAGATGGTGATCTTTGTGGTCCTCTTCCTCTCCTTCCTCTGCCTGGTGATAGTTGCAAGTAGACAAATAGCCCCTCTTCTCGAGTATCAGACCTGGTTCGAATTCTTCTCATGTGCCTGGGAAAATTTTGCTGCTACACTGCTGAATTCTATCCCTTCAGAGTCGCTAGATGTGTTAGAGAACAAGCCTCAAAAGGTTGGATTTTGCCAAGTTACACACCAAACCTGACAATATTAAAAATAGAATTTAAAACTTTGAAGGACCCAGAAGATACAGTTCTTCAATTCGGTTATCGGGTCTTGTTGTGCAGCTACTAATCCCCGAAAGGTACAGGTGAAACTCAGGTCATGCAAGGCAACTTACAAAACCTGAAATACACCGTGTCAGAACTTGGGACATGCTTGACACCTGGGAAAACCTGAAATACTAAAAACTATGAAATTTTGAAAGTCAAAATATCAAAAATCTAAGAATACCCTTTTGAAGATTACCCCCGATCTATCAACTGGTGAAATTTTGACTTGTTTTGAGCAAGTTAAGCCCTTGAAAATTGATTTCAGAGTTCAGCCTGGAAGGTGAAAAAAATCTGAAATTGTAAAACTTGCAATTTCTAAGTCCAAATTTCTTGAAAATTCCTTCAAATCTTGTGGAATGACCTCTTGGTCCCACCGGGTGTGCCAAAACTGTTGATGGCGAATCACAGCACCCCTTGAATGTCTATAACTCGATGGGTTGAGACTCTCAATGCGATTGCATAACATGAAGCTTTTCCCAAGTGTGGGACCTTGCGAATCGGTAAATCTCTCTGGATGAAGGCCAGTTCCTATTCCTCTGTTCAGATGCACACATAAAAATGTAGAGGGTTTACTCAAAAACCTAATCTAACTTGCCAAGGAGATAGGGTAAGAAGATGCATAAAAATAAACCTAGACTAACAAAGGTGATGCACCGAGGAATGAAGAACACCTGTCTTGCCAATAAACACAAACCATTAAAATGCAATGCAAGATCATGCACAGATAACCAAATTTGAAGTGAAAGATCAGGAGGATGCAAATGAACACAGAGAGGGTTGAGAATCATCCATAGACATGCATTATTTGCTCCAAAGATTGATACAATACACTACAAAATGCCAAGAGGTAAATTTGCATTACAGTTTTAGATGGGAGGTTTGAACTCCACAAATTCGCCTGCCAAAGAGAAGAAGGGAGGGGCAAAACAAGAATGTCCCACCTTTAGAAAGAAGCCCCTCCTTACAATTTATAGGAAGAATGAGAGAGGGAAGAGAGAGGAATTCCAAATCTACCCCAACCACCTCCAGGTTGTATTTAATTTATCTCATTATGATGGTAGGTGAGAACCCTAACAAACCCAAAAAAATGGCAAACTATATTTTGCATTTTTGAAGAAATTTTTCTCACCCAATTAAAGATATCCAATCGTAGTTGGACAGAGGACCTTGTAAGCTTTTTGAAAATTCCAACCTTGCGTGAATCCGAGCTCCCTGCAAAAAGTTATGGCCATTTGAATATCTGGGTCAGGGTTTGCTTCCTGTCGGGTTCAGGTTGTCAACGCTCAAAATGTTGCGCCTCCTGAAGGTGTGCCTTGGCGCATCCATCCTCACGTCAACATACTTTTAAGTGCACCATAGGCGCTGAAAATGGTGTCGGCACCTTCTAATCTGCGCCAGGGGCACAACTTTTTCCATGTCGGTGCCTTCTAATCTGCGCCAGGGGCGCAACTTTTTCCATGTCGGCGCCTTCTAATCTGCGCCAGGGGTGCAACTTTTTCCATGTCGGTGCCTTCTAATCTGCACCTTTTCATGTCGATATTTCCAGTTGGGCACGACTGGTGGCATAAATAAATGTCAGGTTTTGAGTTTCTTTGATTTCCATATTCTTCTGTTTGTCTATATTTACCCGGGGGGAGATATATACAACAGTTACTTATGACCGCTTACCTACTTTGCATCAGGGCTCATCCGAACCTATCAAGGATTATATCTTATGGTTCAATGCTTGTATACATTAACTAATATTCCAGCCTATTGATCTAGAAAAACAATTTATTAATAAATTTGGTCTAGATTATTACAAATAATCTAACACGATAATAAAACACCGAATATTATTATATTGAATTTAGAAATCATTCGGGATATTGTATTCATCTAGAGATTTCTTCTTATACAAATGCTTGATCCTATAATCTAGGAGTCAAGTCTTATCACTTAGTCTTCCTCATATCTCTCTCCATTAATCTCTCAAGCTTATCCCTAGGATCACTCACACTCCAAAATAGCTACATGAGTTGTTTATTCAACAACTTTAGTCACACACAACTATTAACTATATTATTAATATGAGTTGTATTAATTCATTTTTAATAATATTAGAATTTATAAATAATGTTACAATATATTTGTAACATTCACTCCCCTATTGTTAACATTATTAATTCCCAATATACACTCCCCTAATGTTGACATGGTAAAAAAACATTCACACACTTATCTATAGTATGCTCATCCATGTGGCATGCCCAACTTGGCTCATGACCTTGATCAAAAGAAAGGCTCTCTCCTTCCATGGTTTTAAACAGGTTTACCACAAACCTTGACATGATAGGAACCATAAAATATCCACCTCATGTGGTTTTCTGTATATCCCACAAACCTTTTCAAGATACACTAACTGACTTACATTGGTGCTTCTAATCTTCTGCAATGTTTTGACATCAAGAGAAAATATAGCAAATATTGCTCATACAGGAGCTCACTTATTAAAATAGTTGAACATGTATGATTCATATGTTCTTATTTGTACAAAGCAAACACACAACTGGAAATGAAATGCCACAATAACATTGTGCACCCCATGCTTGCGGCTGACGATAGGTAATTGATTGACCTCCTTCCTTTGTTGCCTCCTTCCTCCATGAATGTCCCTGCTTACTCAGCAGAAAGTATAGTAAAGGACGATACACATTTCCTATCACAATACAGGGTGGGGTCAATGGAAAGAACCCCCGAAGCTAGGAACAGTTTTCATTTTCTTTTTCCCTTAAAAATTGAGTTTTCGATTACACCGAAAATGCACTCATTTGTCCTTTTTTTTAGTAACAACTGTTTCGACTCAATTTTGATGACGACTCTTTTTAAAATAGACACGACACAAAATATATACATAGACAACAACATATATTTTTGACATTTTTCAACGAGTATCCTAATTGCTCCATTATGATATTGACCCAAAAATGACTCTAAACTTTTTTATTTTCACAACCTTGGAGGACTCGACATAAAGAGATGACTCAAAAATTTAATAATGATACACTTTGACATACACTATTTGGACCAACTATGAATCTTATTGTTCAAATAACAATCTAATATACACATAAAACACATGAGACACATTGACTACTATTAATAACAAAATGTATTGAATGACAAACCATGAGACTCTTTTGATGAAAAACTGTCTAACTTAAACTCTATTCAGCTAAACGGAAGAAAACAAACTACTAGACTTTTGACTAAAACTATTACAACAAACTAAACTTCATTGACACATATACTAAATGTGTATAAACTACATGGTAAGAAATTTGAGGTCCAAATTATAAATTACTTAATAAGATTTAATACGAACACACCTGATATAAAAGACTCTTTACCATTGAACATGTAAATGAACTAATTAGAATGCACCGACTTTGACCTTTAATGTAGTGAGTCGAACTAGATCTAGCTCTCAGCCTAACTGTCGTAAGTTAGCAGCTGACGTCAAAAATTTTTTTCCTAAATATACTCAAAAAAACAGCGTGGCGCAGTGGTTGGTTCAATAGCAGAGGTCGTTAGGCTTAGCCGATCTATCTCAAGGAGGAAACAATAAGTTCTAATCATGTCAATGGCATCCAAGAATCTAATTGAACATAGATTTGGATGTAGTACACGATTCTCCCAAAATAATTGTACATGGCAACAGGCGCAAATCTAAGCAGCTTGAAAATTTGAATAGTTGGGCACCTTTGATGATTTGTACCGGGGTGGTGTGAACGATTGTGACTATTGTAAAACCTCTTGCCTTTAGGGGGTCTGCATGATCTCATAGTGGCGATAGAGTGAAATTTTCTCATGGAGTCGTTGCAAATGCAAATGTCTTAGCTAAAAAATTTGGACCTGCCAGCTTCAATACAAAATAGCAGTGACGTCGTTGTGAGATCAAGATCAAGATACTCTTCAAAATACTTGGATCACGGTCTAAAATGAGATTTCAAGCAACAAGTTGAATATTGACATGCAACCACTACAAATGTTAGAGTATCTTGATCCTAGATATGACTATTATATTTGCAATGATAGTATGTCTCCCTGAACATACCGATTTAAAACACGTCCTAAATGGTAGACGTAGATTTGACAAATCTTTCAAGATATTTCTGAATGTAAAAGGCATATGTGTAATAGCTAGATGTGAATCATATGCATCGGTGGATGTAAACTATAGTAGATGTGAAAATGCTTTGATTGATACTACATGCACCATATGTGTGGATGCAGAATGATAGGACGAAATTGATCAATGCAATTCATAATCTTGATGAAGAATATAGACCAGGTCACAAACTGCAATATGATCCAACAGAGCCAAGTGGAATCTATCATCATAGGTGAATAGAAATCCTGAGTTCTCTTAGACTCACAATATTGAAAAATCCATGCTCATGACACCAGAATAATAATATCCTTGGTCCAGATTAGTGATAAATAGTCTGAACTATAATAATAAAACATCGAATAACAAGAATATAGAAATTTAGAATTCATTCGGGATATTGTATTCATCTAGAGATAACTTCTTATACAAATGCTTGATCCTATAATCTAGGAGTCAAGTCTTATCACTTATTCTTCCTCATATCTCTCTCCATTAATCTCTCAAGCTTATCCCTAGGATCACTCACACTCCAAAATAGCTACGTGAGTTGTTTATTCAACAACTTCACTCACACACAACTATTAACTATATTATTAATATGTGTTGTATTAACTCATTATTAATAATATTACAATTTATTAATAATGTCACAATATATTTGTAACATTTATTTTTTTATCATGGTTTGATTCTTGCACTTAAGAAAAGATTACAGTATGATACGTGGGAGTCATTCATTCTTCTATGCTATAAAGTTATTGACATAGAACAAGATCTTCTTTCGACACATATTACTGATCCTCCATGCATCTCTACTACTGTTGGCTCATATAGTTCTCCTCCATTAACATCGGTTGAGCGTCCTACATGATCTTGACCCTTTCCTCGCAAGCAAGCTCAACCTACTCCACCACCACAACATACTTTTTTCCTCCTCCGCAACATGTCGCTTCTCCTTCCACTCCATCCATGTCATGTGAGCCATTACATTTCTCCCATCATGCTAGACCTCATGATGTGATGTTTGCCTTACTTGAAAAGTGCCTAATTCTCTTACCATCCAATTAGCATCATCCACAACACAGGATTCAGTGTCAGCATGACCAAGCTTATTGTAATTATCATCACATAAATGGCCATAGGGAAAATGATTATCTTTCCCTTCATGATAGATTGAAACAATTAGAGGATAGTGGCATAATAATTTGTCTCTCCATCACGTGAGCGATCCATCTCTCCTCTACCTCATCAGAGAGTTTCTACTACACTTGAGTCATCTCCTCCAACTAGTGCTAAGGACATGGTATGTCCACCACCACAATTCATTACTCACGCGCGCTCTCCGCCACATCCATACACCGCTACATCATCAAAACCATCGTATTCACTTCATCCATCTCATCCATTACATTCACGCTATCCACCGCATCATGTTGTTCCTTCACATTGGCTTCCATAGCCCACTACCTTCGTGCATACCACCACAACTCCATATGACATTTAGTTTGGCACATATTCACACGCTTCTTCCATCCCACATGCTTCCACCACTTCACACCACCTTGGTCTTTGGTAGGTGATTACTATCACCTTACCCCCCGATGACGCACTTGTGTTCTTACCATTCTTACTTGATTGTTGAGGTTTTTTCTCTAAGAACCTTTCATCATGCACTCTATCGTTCATCTAACACACTCAATCATTTCCCAATGATGCACTCTTGCTTTCCGCCGTTCATTCTTGATTGCTGAGGGGTCTTAATTAAAATGAGCCTAATCATCCATACGAAAGGGGGCATTGCTAATTCCCTCCCCATTTATCACATTCGCATATGACGACTACATTACACTATCGCAATAAACATTCCTCACAACACATTAGTTCGCTAATCATACATCATCTCTTTTTACATTCATTCTACTATCATCATTATACTAACTATGCGTTACAACATTCCATTTAATAAACATTAACAATATACAAACACATCACATACATCCCAACACTAATCACCCAATCATACACATAAATACACCACAAAATAAGTTCATCATATATAAATCACACGTGTCCATGGGGAAACTCCCCTACATCATATACAATAATACTAATCACATCTCATCATCACTATCGCTCTTGGGTAGTGCAAGAGCCCTAGAACTAGATGCCTTGTCACTTACTCTGCACTGTTGTTTGTGGCCTCGATATCTATCCACTATTGTATGCAATATGGTGTTCTCCGTATACTACTTTGAAAAATGACACTGCAAGTCCACGTATCATGTAAACATATCCTGCACCAAAGGACAACAACCTACTACCTCTCGTGCTCATCGAGTCTCCTCACATGCCTCATCCTTCTCGCCTAACAACATAGTACATGTTGCCTCTATTATGGCCACTTGCTCAAATAAATGGGCATGCTTTTCCCCTATATCATTCACTCACTCAAGTATACCTCCACCAAGTATATCGGTCAACACATTTCACGTCAATGTGTGGATAGATGTGTCTACTATTAGGAACCAATATGCATCACCTACAAAATAAATAACACATGTTAGATAATCATCACTCAAACATAGCCCAACAACAAAGTACACAATGCAATTATACAAATACTCATGCTCAACTACTATTGATGCTACATTGTCAGGGGCATGGACTTCCCCCTCTCCTACTCCTCCCTGTAGTAACCCCGCTAGACTTACAAATAATGGGAACAACAATACCCACCAGTGTGCTTCCCACCATGCGCGGTACTCCTCTGTACAACCCACATCATCTGTGTCTATCAATTTTATTTCCACGTCTACCTCATCTGGTCCAGGAGGTACTAACTGCTATGCTATGGGTCTTGGTCTCGCTCTGGCCCTCCTAGGTGCCCTGATAGCTCTCAACCATATATATGGCTTTGGGGGCATATCCTAAGCCATGCCAAACTCTCATGATACTCTCTCCATTTGGGATAGCTCTACCACTCCTGGGAATCAATTCTCCAACCACATAGTCCTACAAAAACATGGAAATTCTACCGCATCCTTGGGCCATCCTCTATAATCGTGGTATGGCCTCCATGTAACTGCTTCGGGCCTCATCCTGTCTATCAATTCCTTGTAGGTATCTATTTCCATCCTACACCCACGAATATTAATCCACCTCCTCACATATATCTCTGACCTATCCCACTCTCCTCGTGGACCTCCAACTGGTCTCAACACTGTTATTTTCTCATAAGCCCATACGTGTAATAGTGTAATGGCTCCTATCCCACTACCATTCTCATCATGAGTGAATCAATATAGGTGGGAAAACACATACCATGCCCACATGTATCTATTACCATCCTCCCCTATCCGCTAACATATATCATGCATCTTATACAAGATGCCTACATCTCCTCCCTCCATTGCTATAGATGAAGCAATCACAACTGTTATGAGATTCCACAAGTGCGGAACCCTAAACCGTAAGATAGCATCTAGATTGATATGGTCCTCGGAAGGTACTCAAGTCCACACAAAATACCATCTAGTAGCATGCATCTGTCTCTCCATATTCTCCAATGGCATCACCTGTACTCTCTCTCCAACAACTGGAAATCACAATATGCAATATACATCCTCTAAAGTAACATTCATCTCCCCCGTAGGTAACCAAAACGTGCACGTATCTACACGCCCCTCTCGCATAGTGCAGTCAACATAGGCATATTTTGGGGCATATCCCCCATCCGTGCTACTTTCCGCAGGCTGACACGGTCCATGACATCCCAATCCAAATAACGTACTCAAATAACGACCACCGTAAAAATCCCTCAAGTGAATATCCCTCTCCACATCACAAAACTATAACAAATGCAATGTTAGAACACTACAAAAATCAAAACACACTTTTTTATCACATTAATACGCATCCGAAATCAAATTTTATCCATTTTGTGCCATATACACACTTTTTGGACTAGGGCACCCAAATACAGGACTGGGGTGCTCAGGCTTAGGACACTAGCACTCGGATCTGGGTGCTCATGTCCCAAGGGTCACTAGCACCCTCATCGCTCTTGTCTAGGTCTCAAATGATGAGAAAATTAAAAACCTCCAATTTGTAAAAATTCAACAAAAACGGCTACTACACCATACATTTTTCAGAAAACAACACACTTATCAACTTGGTCATCGTGTGTGACACTACGACGGTCACCACCATCTCAAACCAGTTAGGATGTGTTGCTCTCACTTGCATAATTTTCACTTGCTTTGTGCTCAATCTCAAAATTTCCTAAACCAAAAATGAAGTGACTATAAACTTTTTTACTTCACTATTTATAGTTACTTTTTCATCACCTACTTTATTATGGTCATTATTTCAAGCTTATTCTCACAACTAATACACACTACACCGTTTTTGTCATATCTTGAGCGTTTCTACTCCGATTTACACCCTGTTTGTAGAATTATTTTTAGAATTATTCCTACCACTGTAATTTCCACATTATGTGTGCACTATCACTCTTTAACATTGTCTTCTATCCAATTTATACACATTTTTGGTGATTTCTCACTCTCTATCGATTTTGTGCTTACTTTCGGCTTAACATTTGTTCTTCTCATTACTTCCCTTTCACCGAAAGGGGGGAATATCATTGGGGTCATCCTATAATTCCCCTTACATTACCATGTGATTAATTAACACTACAAACTCATCATTTTCAAACATTTTCTAATTCACTGCGCGACATCTCACCATTAATTCCCCTTAATGATCTAATCTGGGGGCAACAGATATACAATTTTCATATGCGACACTTCGCCCTAATGACCTAACTTGGGGGACACAAGAGTTAAAATCCTCTCCGTGTGATATTTCACTGATTTCTATCGATTTACCCTAATGACCTAACATAGGGGCAACCAACGTAAAATCTCTCTATGAGTAACCAATCAATCAACGCATTCAAATTTCTAACAATTGAAATCATATTACCAACACAAATTCAACACAATAAACTTCCCATATGACCTAACTTGGGAGGTACATGCGTTACTTTCCCAGATGACCTAACTTGGAAGTTATTCTACACTTTAAGCTTGCTTCTAGATGACCTAACTTAGAAGCCATCATACATTTTGTGTTTGCTTCCAAATGACCTAGCTTGGAAGCCATCACATTGCAGCGACACCCATGGATTGGGGGCAAGAGTGCCTTTCCTATACCAATCCTATATGGGTCAACTATTTGATCAAAATTATTTGGATCCAAAAAGCACAAAATATTTGATTTGATTTCGTCGGCAACGTCTAGATCTTGAGGATGTAGTTAGAGACTGGAGAATAACACACTTTTCTCCCTACACTCTTCCTCTAGCGGTAGGATAACCATAATCCTTCAACCGATTATTCATGTACATGCATTTGGGTTGGTAACTGATCACTCCCTACCCCATCTCATCGTCATCATACAACGTTTGAAATCATCTATCATCTATCAATTCTATCATCACTCTCATTTAGTACACTTCATCATGACATTACGCTTTTCACTATGTTGCATGGATCAACACACTAATCCATGGTTTGACATGCTATATGGTAATTTCAACACGATTTTACTACCACATATGCATGTTCTACTACAACATGGGCTTCTCTGGATTTTCTCTCATGTACACATCTCTATCTACTTTATGTTACCGAGCTTTCCGCTCATCAACATAAAGTGGGGGAAAATGTACTCACAAAATTACGCACTTACTATTACATTTAGACCACCAAATATGTTATTTTATATATAAATCTTGCATAAGAAAAGTACTCATTAATGATCTATCCCCTAGTCCTATCATCAGTTAGTCATTTGTCACCGTCATTTGTCTTGCATAGTCATCAGTTGTTTGCAATGTTTTGGTAGTCTCTTAGGGAGTCTCAGGTGTCGTTATTTGGTCATTTGTCAGCTCTAGTCTTTGACTAGGGTGCCTAGGGTAGAATTGGGTCTTTATAATTTTCCCTCTCATTCCCCTAGGTATTAGTCGGCATGTCGGGTCATTAGTGTCAAAATTTGAGCAAGATATCCCTATATAAACAAACATACATACTATCTTATGTGTGGACTATTTACTATCAAGGGCTAGCTATCTACTAAGGCAAGGGCATGCATTATGGCATCATTTCATTACACACACTACATAGGAAGGTTTGTATTCATTCTATTCCATCCACCATTTACATTTTACATCTAGTTATTTCCCCCTATCTTTGCTTCATTAACATTAGGGCACCCTTGGCACACAATTACACACACAAGCACACAGAAATACATTGGGTCTAGAATGTAGTGCAACACTTAGTTGTAATTCCACCATTGTGGCAATCAAGGTTAGTCCAACCCCTTTATATGCATCTTTCTTTTTTAGGGATTTGTTTCTTTGTATGGGGGTTTGGAGGTAGATCTTCATTATAGGTTTACAGAGAGATAAGCAAAGTTACTGTGATAACCACATGAAAAGGATCGAGACATTGCAAAGATCTAGCAACACTTCCATATTTAGGTACTAAGATATTCTGTAGACCAGAGTTCTTGAATACAGACTAGGGCGCCTATAGGCGCCCTGATCCTCTCCCAGGTGCCCATGTCTAATTAAATCTCTACATGCTACAATTTTTTGGGTTGTACCATCATACTTTGATTTGTCTATACATCATCGTGTTTAGTCCCGAACCACAAAGGGGTAAGTTATTTTTAGGTTTGTACCTTATCTCTCCTATTTCAATTATTTCATTTCATTTAAATATCAATTAAAATTAGTTAACATCTACATTTCAGTTTACACTATTTATTTCATTGTTATACTATCTAGAGTAACTCCTAAAATCAATATTTTAGTTAATCAATCACTTATCACATCCACTTCATCATATTTGATCGTACCTACTATTTCACCCACATCTATTCCTTACTTACCTATTATACAATCCTTAGAATCAATCCCAATTCCTCTTTCTTCCTTGTTACCAACACCAACCACGTCGACTATTGTGACCAC
>CM034151.1:95292000-95304300 GCA_019776745.2 Taxus chinensis
GATTAGATCTGGAGTTAATTATAGATAATCTATTATTAGGCAAATCTTGCATGCCTCTTTAGTTATCTTTGTAACGGCACATGGCCATTATGATAATGCAGCCTATTTTTATAGTGCATGGGTGGTGAAGGGAAAGTCCCCACCTCTATAATCCATGCAAATCAATGTGTGTGTGTGTGTGTAACACATATATAGATGTATGTATGTATGTATGTATATATGTATGTATGTATGTATATGTGTGTGTGTGTATGTATACACACACACACACACACACACACACACACACACACGTGTGTGTGTGTGTGTGTGTGTGTGTGTGTATGTACTGATTTGCACAAAGAGTGTGTGTGACTGTATATAACAGAGTTATGTTGCTGGTACGATTTGGCGTGCATGACTTTGTGATGGTATTTATGATGTTTTCAGCTACTAGTTTGTCATGAATTAATACAATGGATCATTATGGAGGGTGCCCAGGCTAGTACTAGGGTGCTTGTGGGCTCCCTGGTCCAACTAGGGGCACCTCAGTCCCTTTTACACTTTCCAACCACTTTTTGGGCTCTTTTTAGCCATTTGGCATCTTTATTTTTCTTTTGGTCGGTATTTTCGGGGTTAATTATGAAATTAGATCAAGAGAACCCTATAAATATAAAGTTATGAGACCATAATGAGGGAACTAGGATCACTTACTACTATCAATCCATCTAGAGTTACATCCATCTATTGTATTGAATATCACTTGCATCCACATAGCTCTGTCACCAAGGCTAGGACATATGTATCACACTTCATATGGGGAGAGATTCTATTCTATTTCATGCACACATTCTACTACATTTTCTACACATATTTATTGTTTGCTACTTCACAAAGTGTAACTGGCACAAGAGCAACCTAGGGCATATTCACACACACTTACACATAGAACTACATCAGTTTTGAGATGTAGTGTACCGCTCAGTTAGTAAGTCCACCATTGTGGCAGCTGAGGTCAATCTGACCCCTTCATATGCATTATTATTTTTTAGGGTTTGATGCTTGTTTTGGGGTCTTGCAATTCTTTCTTCCATCTTGGATTATTTGCAACATCTAGTGTAGGAAAAAAAAGCTAATGCAACACACAGAGAAGGTTACAGGTTATCTTCCAACCCTGTGAAAATTAATTTTAGTGCTTTTGCACATACCAGAGTGCCTAGATTTTAGACCAGAGCACCCACAGGCACCTCAGTCCTTCCTCTAGGTGCTCCAGTCCAGCTAGATTCTTTAGATCCATCTTTGTCAGGACGTCTACACAGTCATTCATGCTCCCTAGTTTTCCATTCACACCTGTGACACAGTCCTAACACTTTGTCGAATCACTTGAGTTCTTTCCTCTTCCTTCTTACATTTTAGGGTTATAATTTCCTTTTACATAGTTGTTTAGCTCATTTACATTCTTATTTACTGCATTTATTTACTTTGTTTACAGTTGTTCATAGCTTAAATTAATTATCCCCACACTACAAAGTTAGTCCATTTTTAGTTAATCAGTGTCGCATAAAATTCGTTGTCCTATAATGGATGTTTCCAATGATCCAAGATGAATATAAATACCTGTAAAACCCTAAACAAGCATCAATCCCTAAAAAAATAAAAAATAAAAATGAATGGGTCAAACTGACCTCAACTACCACAATAGTGGGCTTACTAATTGAGCATTGCACTACATTTCAAACACAAATGTAGTTTTGGTGAGTGTGTGTGCAATTGTGTGCCTAGGGTGCCCTAGCGTCAATGATGGAGAAGTAGGGGGTAGTAACTAGATGTAAAATGAAAATAGTGGATGGAATAGAATAAATACAAGCCTTTCCCCATATGCTTGTGTGATGCAGATGTAAATGATTCCTAAAGGTAGTCCTTTACCTTAGTAGATAGCTAGATCTTGATAGTAGATAGTCCTCGCATAAAATAGTGAGTATGTTATGTTTATATAGGGATCTCTTGTTCAAATTTCAACACTAATGACCCAACATGTTGACTAGTACCTAAGGGAATAAGAGGGAAAATGATAAATACTGACCTCGAATACATAAATCAAACCCAAGTGTTACAGGGACCAAGGTGCCTAAAATTAAGGACCAAGGCACCCATGGGTACCCCAGTACTACCCTAGATTCCCTATTCAAGGACTAGAAACAAAAATGACTAAATAACGACACCTAATACTCCCTGAGAGACGACCAGAACTGTGTAAATAACTGACGACTGTGCAAGACAAATGATGATGACTACTAAATAAATGATGACAAGAATAGGGGATAGGTCATTAGTGAATACTTTTCTTACACGAGATCCATATATAAAAATAACATACTTGGCAGCATAAATGTAATATTACGTGCATGATTTTGTGAATACATAAGCAAAACACTAAACAAATCTATTATTAGAAGATTTGATGCAAGGATCCCAAATAGTTATGTTGGACCCAACAAATTTCCCTCCATATAAGAAGATATTCACTATCTAATCCATAAAAAACCTTCATAAATTTTATCCAATAGGGATCATTCTTGCTACAAGGAAATAAGATTGGCGTACACTCAGTGCACCTAAATAGTAGATGAAGTATGTTGGTAAATTCTACACAAGGAGTGTTAGCCATACTAACACCATTGATCACCATTCCATCCAATATTAATGTAAATGGTAGAATATGATTCATATATATGGTTAGGTGGCGTGTTTACAACCGAAGAAAAAGAGTTCAAAGATTCAAAAAAAATTGTAGCGTGTGAGACTTTTTCATGCTTTTGATCAAAAGGTTATATCACTACAAGAAAATACCATATAAGTAATTAAGACACATAATTGATATAAATTTAGTATTATAAATGAATGACTATCATATAATAATCTCTCTCATAATCCTTGCATGTAACCTCTTATATCTTTACATATTTCCCGAATAATGTTGGAACACTTATGTCTAAATTGTGTCGGGAATGATGCCAATGTTGGCATGTGAAATTCTGCTAAATTTAGATAATTTATATCTTTAAAATATTCTAAAAATATAATTTTAGGATGTTTAAACAATTATTTGTTTCATTCATGTGTTTGTTTATTCAAGTAGGACCTAATAAGTGATTTTCATTTATTTCCTAAAAATAGCTGAAAAAGCTATAAATAGATTGTCAATTGCCAGTTTTCAGATAAGTACAAACTCTTGTGTAGTCATCCCCAAAGAGGTATGAGACACTTTCTAAATTAAGATAATTACAAATATGCTAATTTTATGAAAATCCCTAGATTTTAGGGATCTTGGGGCAAATTTTCTTGAAGAGTGCTATAATTAACTTTGAAAACATCCCTAGCTTGCATAATTCTATTCTTGGAAAAACATCTTACATGTTGACTTTGTCCATGGATTGCATGAGCTTATTTTTAAGATAATTGGAAGTTCAAAATTAGTTTAGGATTATTTTAATATTATTAATGGTTCTATTTTGAGTTTAACTTGTTTTGCAAGTTGAGTTGTAATTGGCAAATTTATCTTTTTTGTATTAATAAAAGCATGGCTAAAAGGATGACACCATAGTACTCCATTATTGCAATTTGTGTAAGTGTTTTTTACTATTTTTTATTTCATGTATTCATATTTAATAACCAAAAAACTTACAAAACTTATTTTGAAGTTCAATGGTGCATACAATGCACAATTTGATCATCAAGTACACAAGCAATTACACTAGCTTAATCACTAGTTTTCCTGGGCCTTGTTTGGATGATATAGAGCTTATTTTTGGGTTATTTCATAGGTTGATCAACACTTCAAGTTGTTGGTTTTTTTCTCCTTCCACATCCATTTATTTCATTTGGTATTAGAGCCATGTTCTACAAGCAATGACTTTTGTCACTTCTGCTTCTATGAATATCCCTATTTTCAAAGGAGACAACTTTGAGTATTGGAGGGATCAGTTGAAGAGAATTCTTGTTTGGAAGGGAGTTTGGGATGATATTATCAATGAGTATCAACCACCTTCTGATTGGAATGTTCTCTCTCAAGATCAAAAGAGAGTGAAAAAAGGACGAAGAGAAGGTAGATGCTCAAGCCTTCTTTTATCTTCAGAGTGTTATAGATCCTAACATCTACCCAAGAATTGTTGGCTGCAAAAATGCTCATGAAGCATGGAATACCTTGGAGACTTCATATCAAGGCTCTATTAAGGTAAGAGAAACAAAACTCCAAACCCTCAAAATGAATTTTGAAAATTTAAGAATGTTAGAAAGTGAAGGTGTAGGAGATTTTTGCATAAGGGTAAATGATATGGTTCATAGAATGAGAGTTTATGGAGAAACCATTGAAGATAAAATGATTGTTAGAATGATTTTGAAATCTTTGACACCAATATGGTTACATATTGTGATCACTCTTGAAGAGTGTAAGGACATGAACACTACAAGTGTTGATGAATTAGTAGGTTCTCTTTTGTCCCATGAGGATAAGATGAATATATATGTAGGAAATTTGGAGCATATACTTGAAACCAAGGCTAGAATTTCAAAGCCAAGGGAAAAAGACACTAAAAAACAATCAAAAAATTTAATTCAAAGGGGTAAAAAATAATTCAAAGGGGAAAGTACAAGACAAACTTCACAGGGAAGAGTAAGAAATATTTATTCATTATTGTAAAAAACCTTGGACACTTTATAAAAGATTGCAGGAAATTGGCAGTACAAAGAATCAAACTAATCAAGAGGGTGAGAAGAAGGCACTCCAAGCTGAACAAAGTGAGATGAAAGATGACTCAAATTATTGTCTCACATGCAATGTGGGAAAAGAGGATGCCAAGAATATGTGGTTTCTTGATTCAGGTTGCTCAAATCACATGACAAGTCAGAAAGAGGGTTTTAGCATGCTAGATGACACCTTCAAAAGTCAAGTGCATTTAGGGGATGGAAAATCCATTCAAATTGAAGGAAATGGTAGCATACAAATCACCTCAAGTAAAGGTAAGGGTGAAATTAATGATGTGTATTTTTCTCCAAGTTTGAATCATAATTTGATTAGTGTTGGACAACTAGTTGAAAAGGGTTTTAAATTACTTTTTGAAGATGAAGTTTGTTCAATTTTTGATAAGAAATATGGAAATAGATTGATTGGAAAATCCTACATGGAAAAGAATAGGATGTTTCCACTAAGGATAAATTTGATTAATGGAGGTACTTGTCTCTCTACCATTGAGGATGTTAACATGTTGTGGCATTCAAGATATGGTCATATCAGTTTCAAAAGTTTGCATATTCTTGACACAAAGGGTATGGTAAGAGGTCTTCCCAAGCTAGATTCAAAGAAGGATGTTGCATGCAAGTCATGTATTATTGGGAAACATCATAGGGATTCTTTCCTATCAGAAAATGGAGAGAAAGAAAACCTTTGGAGTTAATCCATTCATATTTGTGTGGACCAATGTCTTGCAGAAGTATTGGTAAGAATTTGTATTTCATTTCTTTCATTGATGATGCTACAAGGTTTATGTGGGTTTTTCTGTTAAAAGAGAAGAGTGGAGCTTTTTCAATTTTTAGAAATTTCAAAGCTTTGGTTGAAAAATAAAGTGGACATTCCATTAAAACCCTAAGAACAGATAGAGGTGGAGAATTTTGTTCTAATGAATTTTCTGAGTTTTGTTCTTCACAAGGCATCAAGAGGTAGTTAACAACTCCTTACACACCACAACAAAATGGTGTGGCTGAAAGAAATAATAGGTCCATCATGGAATTAACAAGGAATATGTTGGAAAATAAGCACATGGAAAGATGTTTTTGGGATGAAGCATTAAAGACTGTAGTTTACATCATAAACAAGTGTCCTACAATTATAATCAAAGATAAGACACCTTATGAGGCTTGGTATGGTTCAAAAATGGATATATCTCATTTAAAGGTATTTGGTTTTTTATTTTTTATTTTTGTTCCTGATAAAAATATGAAAAAATTGGATCTTAATAGTGTAGCTCATATTTTCATTGGTTATAGTGATGAAAGCAAAGCATACAAGTTGTATAATTATACTAGTAAAACTTGAGTTGTTTCAATGGATTGTAAATTTTTTGAGAATGAGATGTATGTTGATCTTGATCATGTAGCGAAGAGGGTCATAAGTGAAGGGGAAGATCCTTGAAGAATATTTTGAGGACTTAAAAATTCCTACACAGGTTTCCAATGCTATAGGAAACAATACTAGCTCTTTACAAGAGACTAGTCATCCATCTGCAACAACTCCAAGTAAGCACAAGCAGTTGTTGAATCCACATCCAACAAATAAAATTTTGGATCAAAATTATGAGAGAAGGATTACAAGGGCTGCAAGTTCAACAAGGTAATTTATTTGATGATGCATATGATGAAAATACTATGTTTGCATTGTCTTCTATGGCTAGTGAACCTAGAAGTTTTGAAGAAGCTAGTCAAAGGAAAGAGTGGGTTGATGCTATGAAACTTGAGATGGATTCCATTGAGAGGAATGATACTCAAACACTTATTCATCCTCATGCTGATAAGGATGTCATTGGTACCAAGTGGGTCTACAAGACCAAAGTAAACAGTGATGGTACAATTGATAAGCTAAAAGTTAGACTTGTTGCAAAAGGCTTTACACAAACTTTTGGTGTTGATTATGAGACTTATGCTCCTATTGCAAGGAAAGATACTATAAGACTAATGCTTTTAGTTTTACTCATAAAGGTTGGAAAATACATCAAATGGATGTAAAGAGTGCATTCCTAAATGGAGTGATTGAAGAAGAAGTGTATGTGGAGCAGCCATAAGGTTTTGAGGTAAAGGGTAAAGAATTTTGGGTATACAAGTTAAAGAAGGATCTTTATGGGCTCAAGAAAGCTCCAAGAGCTTGGTACTCAAGAATTGATAATTGGTTTTTGGCACAAGGCTTTGTAAGAAGTAAAAATGAGCCAACTCTTTACATAAAAGCATTCAATTCTAATGTTTTGTATGTTTGCCTCTATGTAGATGATTTGATCTTCACATGTAGCTCTATGGAGATGTTGTATAGCTTCAAGGAAGCTATGAAATTAAAATTTGAGATGAGTGATCTTGGAATTATGAATTACTTTCTAGGTATGGAGGTCCATCAAAAGAAAGAGGAAGTATTTATTTTTCAAGCAAAGTATGTCAAGATATGTTGTTGAAGTTCAATCTTCAAGATTCTAAGGCTACAGATACTCCAATTGCAAGTGGAGAAAAACTAATGAGAGAGGATGGAAGCCCTTTAGTTGATGAGAATATTTTTAGAAGCATGGTGGGAGGTTTGATGTATCTCACTATGACTAGACCTGATATCACTTATGGGGTTTCACTAGTTTCTAGATTCATGGGCAAGCCTTCACTCAAACACATGCAAGTTGTGAAAAGAATTTTTAGATATGTGAAAGGGACTTATGATCATGGTATTCACTTCAGAAAAAAAAGTTCATTATGTCTTGTTGGATACTCAGATTCAGATTGGGGAGGTTCTCTTGATGACAGGAAGTCTACTTTAGGTTATTGCTTCACATTGGGAAGTAGTTTGGTTTCTTGCATTTCAAAGAAACAAACTACTATTGCATTATCCTCTACTGAAGCTGAATATGCTCCCCTTACATCAACTTGCACACAAGGAATGTGGTTGAGGAGACTCTTAGTTGATTTCAAAGAGGCTCAACTTGAGCCTACATAGATATTTTGTGATAACATTGGGGCAATACAATTGTCCAAGAATCCAGTTTTCCATGCTAGAACCAAACACATTGAGCTCAAGCATCACTTTATCAGAGACTTGGTCAATGATAAATATTTAATCATTGAATATGTGAGAAAAAAGGATCAAATTATTGATATACTCACCAAGGTATTGTGAAGCACACACATGGAAGACTCAAGAAGATGATTGGAATTTATGCCCTTTGCATCAAAGGGGGAATGTTGGGAATGATGCCAATTTTGGCATTTGAAATTCTACTAAATTTAGATAATTTTATTTTTAGAAATACTCTAAAAATAAAATTTTAGGATGTTTTAGGACTTATTTATTTCATTCATATGTTTGTTTAGAAATAAGTGATTTTCAATGATTTCCTAAAAAATAGTTGAAAAAGCTAAAAATAGACTGTCAACTGTCAGTTTTTGGATAAGTACAAATTCTTGTGTAGTCATCCCCAAAGAGGTGGGAAACACTTTCTAAGTTAAGATAATTGTAAATATGTTAATTTTATGACCATCCCTATATTTTAGGGACCTTGGGGCTGAATTTTAGGAGAGAGCTATAATTAGGCTTTGAATGCATGCCTAGCTTGCATAATTTTATTCCGAGAAAAGCTTCTTGCATGTTGACTTTGTCCATGGATTGCATGAGTCTATTTTTAAGTTAACTGGAAGTATAAAATTAGTTTAGGAGTTTTTTTATTATTATTAGTGGTTCCATTTTAAGTTTAACTTGCTTTGCAAGTTGAGTTATAAGTGGAAAATTTAGTCTTGATTGTAATAATAAAGCATATGGCCAAAAGGAGGGTGCCTATAGTGATCCATTATTGCAATTTGTGCAAGTGTTTTTTAAACCTTTTTTTATTGCAAATATTCATATTTAATAACCAGCAAGCTTACAAAGTCTTATTTTGAAGTTTAGTGGTGAATACAGTGCACATTTTGATCATTAAGTACATAAGAAATTATACTAGCTTAATCATTAGTTATCTTGGGCCTTGTTTGGATGATATAGAACTTCTTTTTGGGTTATTTCATGGTCTACCAAATTTGCCACCAAATGACCAAACTCAAATAAAGGACACTATTGTAGCCACTTTCTTGGCAATGTCATCATCACCGCGAAGGCATTCGCCTCTATTCACTCAAAATTATGATTAGGCTCTACCAACCAATGATGAAACATAATGTGTATGAGTTTAGTTATCCAAATTGTTAGCAAGATGATGCTTGTGGGGAAATGAATATTGTTAATTAAAAATAATGCAAACATTGGTTGAAAGCTTATATTTTAGGGTGATGGCCTTCCTAATGTTGGTTGGGTCTCCAAACCAAATGATTGGGATATTCCTACCATTGGCCTCCTTTCCCTTGCAACTTAATTATTGATATGTTTAGAATATTTAGTGGTGTTTTGTTTAGATCGTTTTTTTCCCTTTTGATCTTGTTGCTTCAGCTATCTACACAAATGAACCAAGTTTTGAGGATACAAGTTTTCTTTTCTTCGACTTTTCATGAATAGGTTATTAAAATCATTTATCTCTTAAATATGTCTCATTTTTTAGGTTTTGTGTTTTATAAAAATGTTATCTTTTTCCACTTATTTTTCTTCACACTTTAAGTAGCGACTCATCTTCCAATTCCCAAAAAATACGACTGAAAAAAATATTCCCTACCAAAAGAGGAGTGTTACTTTCCTTTCACCCTTGCAGTTAATTTCACCTCATAACCTAATTATAGGTTTGATGTAATTAGATCAATAAATGCTCACTAATTAATTAAATTACAATCAACATACTATTTGCAGTAGATATGATCATTTCGTATTATTTACATAATAATTCAGTGATGATATATTTTCATATCGCTTTATACCCAGAGATCAATTCAATAGATATATTTTACCTAAATATTCCATAATCATAACAATACGGTAATGACTCCGAGAGCTTTCTGTAGCCTATTTTAACATGAAAAACAGACTCCATTTGAGCAATATATCGTCTGTAGAAGTTCCCAGTTGGAGGAGCAAAAATAGGAGCATCCAACCAATTAGACTGTGAAACCCAGCAGTGTAAACATGATAAAAATGGTAAAAGGGTGTTATGTTTTTTCACCTCCAGTATTTGACACTCAATTTCAAAAAGGTGGGCCGCACTATTTTCTGGTTGGGGTCCCTCATCCAAGGTCAACACACTCTTTTTATGGAGGGGTGTTTTTGCCTCTGTGACTTCATATTATCATAGTCACAATTTTGTATAGAAGTGCCACAGATTTCCATTGTATGGTGCATGTGGGATTAATTCCAATGATTTTATAAATTATTATTACCATGCATCAACTACCAGCTCAATCCACTAAGTCATATTATCCAACTCATCTGACCATGTTTTAAGTTGGGTGTTCAAATATCCACACCACTCAATGGTCAACTCAACTCTCTACACTGTTCGGTGGCCATCTCAACCAAATCATCAAGAAAATTCAATGACGCAGCCTACCAACTCGCCAAATCGAGCCCACCAACACCTCGACTTTCCAAATCAATTCCATAGTCCACTGGCCACCTCAACATGGCAACCATGAAAAATAGCCTGAGGCCATCTCATACAACGATCGAGCCAGATATAAACAACATCGCCAACCTTAGCGCAAGTGATGTGGGATTACTATCCCAAGTGGGAAACAATGTGGTCAATGGAGGTTAAGGTGGCTTAAACCCCTAACATGTCAGTGTTATCCTGTAAAATTGACAAGGGCAATTTGCGGGTAACCATAACGAAAATTTTGTTTTGGTCCCTAAGGAAGTCTATTAACGTTCAAAATGGCCTAAAACTCCCTTCCGAAAATCAAGTTTTTTAGAACTTAGCCATTTTCAACTTTTTTAACTCGGTGTAAAAATTGGTGTGTCAACACACTCAAAAGCGTGCCTTTTTGGAACAGGCGCAGTTTTTCTCATGTCAACATCAAAGAATGTACACCCCTTAGAAATCCCTTTGGCACTGGAAATGTCATGTCAACATCATGAAACATGCGCCAAGTAAGTGTGCTTAGGCACGGGAAATGGTGTGTTGACACCATGAAATATGCACTAAGGTGCTGGAAATATTTTGTTGACACCAAAATATGTGTGCTTAGGCACTGGGAGATTTGTGTCGACATCCTAAAGGTCGTACTTAGGCACACTTTTTGTCATGTCGACACTCCTAAAGGTGCGCCAAAGAAAGTTGGTGAAATAATAAATGCCAGGTTTTCTATAAATAGGCGCCCGACACCTGTCATTTTCATGATTTAAAAATTGTGAAAAGTGTTTCCTCTGCGCCTGTCAGCTATCCTTGTCACCCCTACGTGTCATTTTTCGAGCTTGTGGACCCCAACATCGTCCTTCATCTTTTATAAAACTGGGTAAGTGGCTTCTATCATCCTTGGTGTTGTTATGGTTTTTATTTTTGGTTGTATTAGGTTTTAGGGTTGTTAAAGAGATTAAATCTAAAAAGAAGAACTTAACAATTTGTAAACCGGCTAAAACCCCTTTTCCTCTCCTTCCAAATCTGTAAATCTGGAAGGCCCCTGCCTCTGGAGAAACCTAAGGCCTTTATTTTTCCTACTTATTATCTTGTTCAAACCCTCTCTTTACCATCTGAGATATCCAAAAAGATAGAAAGAGAAAGAAGGAAAATAATCTAAGTTGTTAGGCTAAATTTGAAGAATGGCACATTGTCCTTCCCTACTGCATGACCCTAACTCGCGCCCAATTTAATAAAACTTAGCAGCTTTTGTAGGGCACAAGCGCATCCTGCACAACATCAACATAGGATGTTGTGTGCTTCAAACCCGCGCCAAACACTTTTTCCCTTGGTGCATTGATTTCCTTTGCAACATATTTCAAAATTGTGCCTTGGGTGCACTTAAAACCCATGCAACACAATCCTTTTCAGTGCCCAGTCAAAGTAGTTTTTCCCTAAGGTGCAGGCGCATTTCCCTTAACGTCAACATGACATGTTGCATGTTGTAAACCTTTGCCATGTGCTTTACCCTTTGGCGATGCCTTCTGTCATGTAACACCTCTCAAAAGTGTGCCCTTTCTAAACTTGGCGCAAATTTTCTCATATCAACACTGGCGCACCTTTTTCCATGTCGACATCCTCAAAAGTGCGCCCAACATTTTTAAGCCTCTACAACATGCTATAAACCTACACCTTATCCCCTAAGCCTTATAATTTCTCATTCTTCTTTCTGTAAGCTTTCATTATAGATAACATGATGGTTGACATGGCTCTTCTGTGTTAAACCTCCTTGATCCTTCTTACAAAACAACAACAGCCATCCTCAAACTCACACATGTCTTCATCAAGCAAGAAACCAACAAAGTCTAAAGCTAAAGCTAAACTATCAAAACAAGAGATGAAGTATAAATATCAGAAATTCGAGATGCCTAACTCATATGTAGAGAGTGATATCGACATCAGAGACTCTAAGCTAGGGCATATCGATATGGATGACATCTGGGCAAGGGCTAACTCGGCAAGCAGTGGCCCATGGATGAACAAACTAGTGGGC
>CM034151.1:95312909-95407449 GCA_019776745.2 Taxus chinensis
AACGGGGCATCATGGCCAAATATTTGCATCTTTGTTCTAACTGGAGGCATATTCTTCATCCTTGGCGTCTGCATCACCTTTTCCCCTCATCATTTCACCTTTTTCCCTCTGAAATTTTACTCTGCAACTTCTGGATCTGGCATTTTACATTTTTACACAAACCCGAGCAAAAATCCACTTCAAAAGTACTTCAGATTTACAAAATTGAGATCCCAAATTGATTCAATTAAACTTTGTAGACCAAAACAACACAATTTTGTCAAAAAATTGATGAAGAATGATGCAAAAAATACATCTCCAAACATACTGGAGCTTCAATGGTGGAAAAAACAAATGAAATGCACAGCTACCATTGATCCTACTTTTCAACTTTTAATCTGAGCCCTCCCCATGGAAAAAAGTGATTGGAAACAGGTCTGGGGGCATCTTTTGACATTTTATAATTTTTTGGAAAAAAGTAAAATGTTAACATTTTCTTCGCCTCTCCACCCTCTGAAAAATGGGCTTGAAACATGTCCCAATGTGGGTCCTAACGGACCTGTGTTTCAACTTACAAATTTTATCCCTATTTTCCAAAAAGGAGAAAGTTCCATATTTTCCCCGCGGGCCCGCACCTTCGTTTTTGACTATTCACACTAGCATTACTTTCCTGTCCAGGCCGTACTTCAACTTACAATTTTATCCATTTTTAACAAAAGGAAAAAAACCTTAAATGATCCCAAAGTTCCATCTTTCCATTTCCCCGCCTGCTACGTGTCTCAATGACGCAATTTGAGATGGTCTCGAAAAGTAGAGACCCCAAACAAGCGCGGGCACAACACATGTCTCAGTCTGATAGAGTCTCCAAGTGTCCTCCTGGTGCTTCTTCAAAATAAAACTCAAGGGTCGGTCCCCAAACATGCGCAGTCCCTCCACGTGTCCGAGGACCTTTTAGGAAGTTACGTGACAAGTCTAAGTATAGGAAGGCCTGGCGGAAGCCTCCACATGGACATGTTTTGGTTTGAAATGAGCCTTGGAATTTTTTAAGTGCCCCGCACAGCCACATCCAGCCAGAAAGGGCCACTTTTCAACTGATGCCGAGAAGTAATTTTGACTAGAAAATTACACCCATCAAACTATAAAATGCAGGACAACCACCATTTTAGCCCGGGGAGAAAAAAAACATAACAGAGGCTGCAATATGAAGAATTTTAATGAAAAATGGTGTGAGAAAAATTCGAGCACCAACACAAGCTCCAACTTGAGGATTGGCACTCCCCGTGAGTTCCACTAGAACCAATAGCAAACCAAGTGCCAAGAACATAACATTGGGAAACGGAATCACAAAACAAGCTAGCATAGCAGATCAACCATAACCATCCTCCAAAAATTGAACCAAGAAACCAACAAAACCAGGTCACCAAGGACCAGAACAAACAAAACACAAAAAAAGATGAGAATAAAGAACTATACACTGTACAAAAAGAATATACCTTGACTCTGAGAAGTTAATCAAGGAAATGCTTCAAATGCTTGCCATTAATAGGTAATTCAAGTATTTCCCCATCCAAGTCTTTTAGGAAGAAGGTATTTTCACCAATTCAAATATCAATTGAGTAAGGTCCCATCCATAATGCATCAAATTTACCATGCTTGCCATTATCTTCATGTGTACTATCCCATAATAGCACAAGATCCCCAATGCTGAAAGCTTGGGGTGTCACCTTTTTATCAAATAGCCTCTTCAAATTTTCTCTAAACTTCACATGTCACTGATGGGATGGCCTTCTCTCCTCATCCAACTCAATAATTTGATTGATTTGAGCATCATATGAACTAACTCCTTGGTCTTCAATCTATTGAACAAATTGAAATGCAGGGGCAACAGAGCTTGTGTTCCATAAACTAACTCGAATGGGATTTTACCAGTAGATCTTTTGACAGTGATTCTATCAGCCCAAACAATGAACTTCAGTTGGTCACCCCATTTCCTTTTGTTCAGCTCCAAGGTTCTTCTAATGATTTTTAACAAGTTTTATTACTGGATTCATCTTGTCCATTTCCTTGGGGGTTGTAGTTAGAAGCATATGTTAGATTTCTCCCATATTCTTTGCACATTTCCATCAAAGTTTTATCTCTGAAACACATGGAATTATCAGCAAAAAATTTTACTGGCATTCCAAATCTGCAGACAATATGATTCAACATGAAGTCCATGGCAACTTGGCGTGTTTCTTTCTTAGTGGGGATTGCTTCCACTGACTTAGTGAAATAATCAGTGGCCACAAGAATTAATTTATGACCAACACTGGAAGGGTCAGAAATTTCCCCAATAAAATCCATTCTCCATTGTCTGAATGGAGCTTCAACTAACACAAGATGCAAAGGAAGGGAGCCTGAAGCTTTCATTCTTCTAGAGAAACACTGACAACTTTCACATTTCCTAACCAACATAGTCGTGTCCTTGAAGAGAGTTGGCCACCAATAACCAACCCTCAAAATTTTATGTGCTGTAACTCTACCAAGAAAATGTCCCCCATAGACCGTTCCATGGAGATCAACAACTATTTTTGGGGCCTCATTTTCGGTAATGCATCTCAAGAGCACTCCCTCGGGGTTCTTCCAAGCTAACCCGAAATTAGTAATGACATATTTTTGAGAGGCTAAATTAAGAGATCTTTTCTAATTTTTACTCAGATATTTAGGGTAACATAGATGTCTGAGATAAAAGATTATATCTTTGTACCATTTAGAACTTACCGACTTTTCAAGGACATCCACCCTTTCTCCTTCCACTTCATTTGCCTCACTAGTTTGCAGGTTGCTCTCAGCCATAAGCTTACCTAGGCCTAGACGTCTTACCAATTTTTTGGTCTGGATGTCCATATCATACTCCTGTAACTTGTTCACCCATCTACATATTTTTATTGAGACCTCCATCTCTAATAAGATGTCTTTCACCGTAGTGTGGGGAACATAAGCAACAACTTTAGAACTCAAGATGTAGAGTCTGAAAACCTTTGTTGCTTTCACCAAGGAAAATGCCTGCTTCTCCATAATGGTGTATTTTAACTCAGCTCCCTGTAATGCCTTACTGAAAAAGGCAATTGGTCTTTCAGCCCCTTCATCATCCTTTTGATACAAAACAGAGGCAATGATGTTTTCTGAAGAAAAAGAAAATACTTGAAAATGTTTCTTATAATTTGGGGTGGCCAAAATAGGGGCATGCTTTATTGCTTCTTTGATCCCATGAAAATATTGAATGGTTGCTTCTTCCCACTTGATAATTTGGTCTTTCTTCAACATGCAAGTGATAGGGAGAGTCAACTCAGCAAAGTTAGACACAAATCTTCTAATGAAATTGATTTTCCCAAAGAAGGATTGGATTCCCTTCTTGGTTCTTGGAATTGGAACCTTGCTGATGGCTTCTACCCTCTCGAGATCAATCATGACCCCATATTTTGACACAATGTGACCAAGCAACTTGGCCTTTTGTACTCCAAAATGACACTTCCTCGGATTGAGTGAAATGCCATACTCTTTGCATCTTATCAAAAAAAATTCCAAGTGTTGCAAGTGATTACTTCTCTTTTTGGAAAACACAGTCACATCATCTTAGTAAACAACAATAAAATCATTAATGACTAGCAAAACCAACATCCATTACTCTTTAGAAGGTAGTTCCAACATTCATTAGACCGAATGACATCCTAACTTAAACATATGTGCCTCATGAAGTGGTAAAGGCAGTCTTTATTCTCTCTCACTCCTTCATAATAACTTGATTATATCCAGAGAAACTGTCCAAAGTAGAAAGCAACTCAGATCCAATCACTAATTGCAACATATTTTCCATGTTTGGTAGAGGATAATTATCTTTCATTGATGCTCTGTTCAAATTTCTGAAATCCACACAGAGCTTGATATCACCATTCTTTTTTCTAACTGGCACTAAGTTTGCGACCCAAGAAGAATACCTTTTTAGTTGAATAATTCCTCCATCCCTTAAATTCTTCAATTCTTCTTGCATCTTCATGGAGAGGAGTGGATAATTGGCCTCTGCTTTTGTCTGAATGGTTTTGCATTTGTTTCGAGAGGAATTTCATGCTGAAACAAATCCTCTTTGTATGCTTTCAGCTCAGAATAAGACCAAGCTAAACAGTCCTGATATTTCTTTAACAACTAGACATAGGACTGTTTCTCTTCCTTTCTTAGATTGCTTCCCAACCAGATCTTCCTCAGTTTATCCCTTGTGCCAAAGTCATGCTCTTTAACATCCCTTGAGGCTACTATATGTCCATTAATAACACAATCATCATTATTAAAGTTTGATTCAAGAGAAACCACCCCTCTAGGAATAGTATTAGTTTTTAATTGAATGATGTATTTTCTAAACAAAGTTTCTTTTCCTTCTGCTGTACACACCATTGGCTCCCAATCAATACATTAATCAACAAACCCCCTTTGTTCTGCAAAAACCAATTTACCTGGGCATCATCATCAAATACTTTCCATTTTTTTACGTTGTCAGGGATAGGTGACCTTGTTAGTATTTCAACATTATATTCACAATTGGGGGACATTGAACAAACATCAAAACGAGATCCCAAGACTGCAAGCTGGTCTACAACAGTATTGAAATTTCTATCATGATGCATAATATTAAATGAGTCAAACATTTCAATCAAATCCAAAACAACATGTTTGTATTGTTTCATTATCTGATTTTTTGTAGCATACGGTTTTCTAATTTGTTTGACGATCAGTTCTGAGTCCCCCTTCACAATGATATCTTTAATATGATACTTCTAAGCAATTCTCAAACCTAATAATAATGCTTCATACTCAACAATGTTATTAGTGAATTCAAAGTTAAGTTTGAAAGAAAATATGAACTCTTCTTGGTTTGGGGAAATCAGAACAATGCCGACACCATTTCCAAACTTGGAACACGCTCCATCAAAGAACAAGGTCTAAGGTAAACCAACATGTTCAAGACATTTGCACTAATCAATCTTGTGCACCCTATCATTAACAAACCCCACAAATTCATTGGAATCTACATTAGCATATAACACTTCGTAAGAAGCATTATTTGGATCCTCAATGAGATGCAACATTTTCTTCTCCCCATATAAATTTACAAGGCAGCCTTCAATAGGATTGGTGGAAAAAGACATATCCATCTAAACACTTCCACCAACACTTGCAACCCACTTTCTTGATAACAACATCCCCCATTTGGTAGGGCAATCAATAATGACAACATCAAGTTTTAGGTTCTTACCTGGATAAGCTACAAGTTGTACCACCAAGCCTTTCACACATCCAACAACGGGCACCTCCCTAGAGTCCATGGCAGTGCATCTTCCATATGCTCCTGTCACTTTGATATCCAACTCATTCATAACCTCAAGAGGCATGACATTGCATGATGCTCTGGAATCAAACATATAATTGTGTAGGAGTATGTCCTTAATGATCAAAGTTGTGAAAAATGGATCAACATTTAATTGGGATTCTACCAAAGATGTCCCCAAGTATACCTTAGGTGTTTCTCCAAGATCCTCCAATGCTGGCGATGTTTCAAGGTTTGTAATGGTTGGAGGAGGAGTTTCTACAATGTTTACATTTCTGCCTGGGGTACTCTTTTCTTCTTTCAACCCCAAGTATTCAAATGCTCTCTTCTTGTGATCAGGAATCTTAATCAACTCAAAAATTGGAACACTAACTTTTATTTGACTCAAAACATGGGCAATGTCATATGGAACTTCTTTGGCAAGGCAACATTAGAAGGGAGATTGACAAACTCATAAGATGGCATGGGATTCTTGATAGCTTGGGCATGAGGAGAAGTATGAATCTTTTTTAGGACAACAAGGCCTTTGGAAGGTGTATCTTTCTTAAGAGCCTCTTTAGAAATACTAGTAAGCAAGGGATTTTTAGGTTTGGCTTGAGGTCCTACTCCTTTGACAACTTTACTCCTAGTATTGTAATCCTTTTCTTGAGCAACAACATCGTTCATCAATAACTACCTATATTCCTCCGAAGGGATTCCTCCATCATATTTCTTTATCATCAAAGCTCTTAAATACTCAAAGTCATTATTAGGTATTTCAAAACCTTGCACTACATCTACCTCAAAAGAATGAGAAGGAGGAAGAAGTGGTACCCATAAAATGCAGTCCCAAAAAGTTGCAGCAATCCGAGCACTTATCACTTCGGTTGAAGTTGCTCCTTGTTGTGATTTTGAAGAGCAACCCATCATGAAAATGTCATCATCGGTACCATCATCATTACCAGATTCCTCCTCTTTCTGATTTACTTCACATGGAGGATGGGGTAGAAAAAATCTATCACACCAATCAATCTCATTGGATTCATCAACATCAGCAACCCGGGCAGTCAGAGGATCAAACACCATTCTATTTTCATGTGCTTGGGGATGTCTATTTATAGATCCCAAGGGTCCTTTACCTCTGTCATCTGACCTCTGATCACCCCTAGGATGATTTCCAATCCTTTCATGATTTTGTGCCTTTTGCTTCCCTTGTGAACTCTGCCCAATTCCTTTCTCTGCTCTAGCTAGTTTGTAGGATATTTCCTTGACAGCCCCTGTCAAAGTTTTAATAGCCTCCTCAAGATCCACACTCTTGCTTGCTTGAGGTTTTTTTGGGTTTATCAGTTTCACACCCTCCCTCTTAGGAGGTTTTCTAATGGCCTTGATGTTGTTCTTAATTTGTAGAGCCATAGTAAAGGCCCGCCTCAAAGCGCCAAGGTTTTTATCCCTCAAATAGTATGCATCCTTCGTGTCAAATGCATAAACATACTTTATAAGACAAGATTCATCACATGGAATCAAATTCATAGGAAATCTTCTCAATGTCTTATTGAATCTCATATTAAATTCATGCACTGGCTCATTATGATTATTTTTTATGTTCTCAAATTCTAACAAGAGAAACCTAGGATCTGTTTTGTCACCATACTGTAATCTAAATGCATTCTTCATTTCAGTCCAAGAATCAATAGAGTTATCAGGAAGAGATTTAAACCAGTCCCTTGCATCCTCCTCTAATGTATGAATAAACAATTTAATGTATACATATTCAAACTCTATTTTGAAATTGTGCATCATATTGACAAAGAGTTTCAAGTGTTGATCACTGGTTATTGCAATATTTCCTTGAAACTTAGGCAATCTATTTCTTACATTCTGTGGCACAACATTTAGATAGCCATCCATACCTCTAAAACATATGGGACCAAAAGTATTAACGAAAAATGGAGGTCTAGGTGGAGGTTGAGCCATAATATCTTGAGGAGGTGACCTTATAGGAGAAACAAAGTGATGAGGAGTCACAGGTCTGTGTGGTACGCAGACACAATTTTTAGAATGACTATCCCCCCATGGTTCTGTCTCTTTGAAAACTTTATTAGATTTTGAAAACATAGGGGTAAATCGAGAAGCAAATGTTTCAAATATAGATGATGGACCCTCTCTAGATGGAGAATTCAAATTTATAGAGATGCTACTTGATTCAAAAGTAGTTGAGGAAGTATTGCAATCTTCAATCACGTGCCGATCAATTTCACCAATGGAGATCTCTTTTCTTGATGCTTGATCTCCCACAACCTTCCCAAATTTTCCTCCTTAATTAGACCTCTCAAACTCTGGAAAAAACCTTCTACTAGGGTCTATAGTGAAGAAAGATCTTCTTCCTTCTAACTTTGCAAAGATTAGTAACAAATTCATAATTGACAGAGGTTAAGACACTAGCATTTATCAAAATCAAAATAACCCGGAGTCGCCGCTAAGGATTTTCACCCTAGTTGTGAAAATGCACTAAAATAATTTGTCAAATGTTTGTCAGCACTAAAAATCATGCAAAGCTTTACAAATCAGACCCTCCTTCACCCAAATTTATCAATGGTGAGGCAAACTTAGTACAATAACTGCTAAATAATTAGACAGACAACATGTAGAACTTATAACTTTATTCAATTCTTATAGATCTGATTAGAGAATGATGTTTACAAAACATATTTACACACAGAACTACAAGAAACATTACCAGGGTATGGAAACTTTAAATTATTCAAAGAGTCCCCGCCAACGACGCCATTAGTGTTGATGATCCAAATGGATACGAACTGGCAATAAATCAACAAATTAGTCTCGGAAGCAAAAATTAGTTCCTAGCAACGTAAATTAGTTCCCCAACAATGGAGCCATTAGTGTTAGTATCCAAATTCATTCTCCTTTTCAAGCCAAGCAGTAACACAGATTCAATAGGGAGCTTAGAGGCAGATAGATCATAAATGTGTATCATTTTGTAGCTGGGGATGAAATATAACTAACCCTTTGTTACTCGAGTTTGTGGAGAGATGGATAGCACCTTAAAACGATGTGATCTTATCCTAACTATTTTAGGTTGTGCCTTTCAACCAAGGTAAGAGAACCTATTTTGTAACCTCTGTTGTTGAAGGAGACGCATATACCTTTCTTTTGCAAAATTTTTATAGAGAAGACCTTGGGAAAAATATGATCAACACACCAAATCTGACTCTCACGAGTTGTCACTTCTAGATTATGGGGATATTTTCAACACAAGGCAAAGGTTACTAAAGACATTAAGAGATCCTACTTGTTTTGCATATTTTTGCAAGTAGATTTTGTTCCTTTGTTGATACACAGGGGAAACAGGGGTAGTTCAGGGTAGGATTAATTGTTTTTTGAATGATTTTGGTGGGAGATGAAGTAGGATAAAGATGATTATACCGGATCTTTGGAGGGACTTCACAATAATGAACAACTTCACAACAGAAAGCTCCAGAATAGTCAAGACGTTCCTTTAACCAAAAGGTGCGCTTCAATGGAGGCCTAGATCAACACGTTTTCACATAATCTATGAGACTCCAACACAAAGGCTCAAATTGGAAGACTCAATTAAACACTAAAGTTTCTGATTAATCACGCCTAAGGTACACCCGATGCCTTACAAACAATCTTTATCAACAAATTACAGTAAATTGATTTTTTTTTTATCTCATCCAAGATGAAGGCTCTTCTTGAAATGAAATTGCAAATACCATTAGACTATCATAGGGATGAGATTCTGTGTGATTTCACAAAAAAATTAGTATAAGATTGCAATAGGAATGAAATAAACTATTTGCAGACATTATGAAAATAAAGTAGGCACAAAATTGCTAGAGATTAGACACAAATTAATTCCAAAATTGCTTAGATTCATCAATAAGGGAAAGTTACACAAAATAGTCTCAGAGTTTGTCAATGGATGTACACTCACAACCAACTTGACATGATAGAAAACCTAACACAGAAGAAATTAACAGGTTATCTCGGATTGGTCTCTTAGGAAGACAACTTTCTCAAATTTTCTCTTAGGGATTCAAACTCCGATCATTTGTAAGAGTAATCTCATTGCATTTATAATACACCCTTTACATCCAATTCCCCCCCCCCCCCAAAGAGGAATATTCGAAACACCTTTGTTGCACATATCGGATCATGATTTGTAGAAAGTGACATTCAACAGATTCACAAAAAAGTTGCTAGGTGTTTTAAAAAAAGGTGAATCATTGCAAATATTTGCATCATTGTTCTAACTGGAGGCATATTCTTCATCCTTAGCACCTGTAACACCTTTTCCCCTCATCATTTCACCTTTTTCCCTCTGAAATTTTACTCTGTAACTTCTGGATCTGGCATTTTACGTTTTTGCACGAGCCCGAGAAAAAATCCACTTCAAAAGTACTTCAAATTTACAAATTGAGATCTCAAATTGATTCAATTAAACTTTGCATACCAAAATGACACAATTTTGCCTAAAAATTGATGAAGAATGATGCAAAAAATGCATCTCCAAACATCCTGGAGCTTCAATGGTGTTAAAATCAAATGAAATGCATAGCTACCATTGATCCTACTTTTCAACTTTTAATCTGAGCCCTCCACATGGAAAAATGTGATTGCAAATAGGTCTGGGGGCATCTTTTGACATTTTATATTTTTTTGGAAAAAATTAAAATGTTAACATTTTCCGCCCCTCTGCTCTCTGAAAAACAGGCTTGACACATGTCCCAATGTGGGTCCTAGCAGACCTGTGTTTCAACTTACAAATTTTATCCCTATTTTCCAAATAGGAAAAAAGTTCCATATTTTCCTTGTGGGCCCACACCTCCATTTTTGACTATTCACACTGGCATTAATTTCCTGTCAGGGCTGTGATTCAACTTACAATTTTATCCCTTTTTTACAAAAGGCAAAAAACCTTAAATGACCCCGAAGTTCCGTCTCTTGATTTCCCTGCCTGCTACGTGTCTCAATGGTAATTTGAGACGGTCCCGAAAAGTAGAGACCCAAAACAAGTGCGGGCCCAACACGTGTCTTAGTCCGATAGAGTCTCCAAGTGTCCTCCTGGTGCTTCTTCAAAATAAAACTCAAGGGCCGGTCCCCAAACATGCATGGTCCCTCCACATGTCCCAGGCCCTTTTAGGAAGTTGCGTGACAAGTCTAAGTATGGGAAGGCTCGGTGGAAGCCTCCACATGGACATATTTTGGTTTGAAATGAGCCTTGGAATTTTTAAAGTGCCCTGCACAGTCGCATCCAACCAGAAAGGGCCACTTTTCAACTGATGCTAAGAAGTAATTTTGACTGGGAAATTACACCCGTCAAACCATAAAATGCAGTACAACCACCATTTTAGCCCGGGGAGATAGAAAACATAATAGAGGCCGTAATTTGAAGAATTTTAATGACAAATTGTGTGAGACAAATTTGAGTACCAACAAACTGCATTGGCCTAGAGGCCATTATGAGCTCTACGATGAATGCATGTATCGTTTCTATGCACTCTCTTTAAGTTCCTTCATATATGATATTTCCCACTAAACTCACATAAAGGAGAGACTTGGCACCCGCACGTGCCTCGGGTGAGCACCCAGCGCCCACTAGGTGATAGGTTGGCACACATGGGGTTTCCTTATTCTTTGGTGGGTGTAAAAATGACTATATCTTGGTTCCATTGATGGGACCTCTTTTTGAAGTTGTAGTGGGAAATAACATACATCATGATCTGTGCAATGAGTGATGAAAAAGCGTTTAACTTTGGAAAGTTTTGAATCATGGTTTAAGAGCACAAAGGATGAGTTTTCTCAGAGATTCAGCACTGTGCCCGAGTTTGATGCTCGCGTATGGGTAAAAGAGAACCCTTAGCATGATTTGTATGAATTTTTTTTCTGTCGCTACCTAATAAAGCTAGATGAATGGATCTTAACATATGCATCTAGATCAAGCTGGTATTATAGATCATGCATGTGGACCCAAAAAATATTACCAGAGGCTACAGGATGTAAATCTGACATGGACCCCTGCTGTGGATCATTGGTGGAAAGGAGTGTTGACTAGCTAGACCCTGGAATATGCTATTTCCACGTATTCTTATTCAAAAATTGATGAGTTTGAGTTTCTATGGGAGCCCTGAGGATCATTTCTACATGCTATCCCTCTGGCAATGAAGATCTTGATTTTTACCTTGAGTTTAGAGGCATTTCCGATGGCTAGCTAAACCATTCTGAGTGTTGGGAAAGGAAGCTAGGTGGAGAAAGATGGTAGAAATTGTGACTAAGAAAGACTGGGAGGAGAGATGACTCAAGTATAGTGAAGCGGGTGAAAGGGAGATTGCTAGACAACATGAGGTTGCAAGTGTGATGGACATATGGAGGCAGATGTTGCGGGAAGGATTTGAGGTTCACGCAGAGGATGTGGAACCTGAGCAATCCGTGATACCCCATCTCGGTAGGTACGTAAGAGAGAACCCTTCGGCTTCTGATGAGAGTTCGTCACGTGGAGAGAGAAGAGTCGTTGGCATGCATCTGAACCCACCTAGTGACCAAACCCTAACATTTGGTTTTCTAGATCAAAGAAGGAGTATTGCCGACCCAGTTGGTATCATTGGAAGTGACAAATTTGTGCCCAGGAGATACAATTTTTCATTTCCCACTTCTATGGCTACGCATACTATTCCAGTATTCGGAGGAATTTTTGGACAAGGAGCAAATATACAAGGCTTGGGTAACATGTCAGGGAGTGGCACAGGACACACATCTGGCAGCAACATAATATCACATATGGTTGACACGTAGGTTAGTGGGACATTGGGGACCCTAGGCACGACTACTTCAGGCCCATTACTAGCTACTGGTGGATATGGAGGTCAAACTGGTGGATCTAGAGGCACAGGAATTGGTGGATCTAGTGGATCCGGTGGAGGAGGAAACACTAGAGGAATTCAAGGAACTAGATCAGGAGGACAAGGGCCCCAACCACCTCCTCAAGTATTCTTTGAGATGTAATTACATTTGAAAAATTACAGGGGTATTGAAGATGTTGTGGAGCATGTTCACAAGTGTGAGTTGCTATGGTGTGCAAAGGGGATCACAACCCTAGAACGGAAGGCCAGTCAATTTGCAATGACGTTGCAAGGGCCCATCAAACAGTGGTAGATTACACCGCATTGAAAAATTCTTTCCTATCAGAATTCCACATCCCTGAGTTTGAACAGAAGAGCATCAACGCCCTTAACGATATTCAACAGGGAATGATAGAGAGTGTGTGAGAGTATGATGCACAGTTTAAGACTCTCCTATCAAAGTTTTCATTTGATGTTCACCCTTCACAACATGCTCAATGGTTTGTTGGAGGGTTGATAACCCCATTTAGAAGATCTTTATCTCATAAGACTTTCACAGACCTGTGCAAGGTGGTGGAAGCTGCCCTACACGTTGAAGCTATTATGTAAGGATATTACTTGTATAAATTAGAACATATATAGCAGAATAACATGAGAGAACACCAAAATATAGATAAATGATGACAATATTCTCATATAATATCTTTTCCACTTCGAGGGGGCAACCTCCAATACCACTTTGAGGGGGTAACCTCCAAACCATACAATAACACTCCAATACTCAATATCAATTGGCCATATGTGCCACGCCCTACATGCTAATTAGTGGAGATCTATATAAAATGGGTCATGATGAGGTTCTATGCCGATGCGTGCTAGAACATGAGCACATTATAATTATGGAAGAGGCGCATGGTGGGATTGTAGGAGGATACTATGTGGGAAATGCAACTGCATGGAAGATTCTACTCGCAGGGCTCTGGTGGGAGACCATTTATCAAGATTGCATTGAGTTTTACAAAGCTTATGACCATTTACAACACCTTGGTAAACCTGGAAAAAGGGATGAAATGCCCTTTCGACCAATAGCCAACGTGGAACCATTTGAGAAATGGGCTATCAACTTTGTCAAACGAATCTCGCCAATGGCGCGAAGGACTGGTTCGTGGTATATCCTCACTTACACTGATTATTTGACAAGGTGGGTAGAGGCGGTGCCTACAAAGGATTGTACAATGGCTACAGCTGCTATATTTTTTTTGGAAAACATAATCAGCAGGTATGGATTCCCATTGATTTTAAAAAGTGATAGAGGTATGCACTTCCTCAATGAAATAGTTAGGATTCTATTATCAGAATTCATGGTGGCCCATCAAAAAACTACTCCCTATCACCCTCAAGAAAATGGAACTACTGAGGCATTTAAAAAAATAATTAGTCACACATTGACTAAGATCTGTGATGTTGGTAGACAGGATTGGGATGACAAAGAATCAGCCATTCTTTGGGCATATAGGACAACCTATAAGAGGTTGAATAAGTCCACACCATTTCAATTGGTGTTTGGCGCGGAGGTTGTCCTACCAGTTGAATTCAAGTTACCTTCTTTACATATAGCGCGCATAAGAGGATTAGATGATCAACAAGCGCTGGAAGAAAGAATTGATAAGTTAATGCAATTGGATGAAAAATGATCACTCGCCAGGTGGAGCCAGACAACTGAAAAAGAAAAAAAAAGGCATGGCACGATCATCACATTAAGAACAAGAAGTTTGGGGTTGGGCAGATGGTCTTACTATATGATTTAAAGTTTTTGTACCATCCTGAGATGTTGAAATTCCATTGGTTGGGCCCCTACATCATCTCATACATCCTTGATTCAGGCGCATGCCAATTACAAGCTTTGGATGGGACGAGATTGTCAGGAAACTTCAATGGGAGTAGGATGAAGCCCTACTATAAATAAATCTTCTTGGTGTTTGTAAATAAGGTAGTATTTACAATTAGTTTAGGATTTCCCTTAATGCATTGTCTTTTCCTGTGTTTCCCTTTCTTGTTGTTGTTTTTGTGTTGCACCTTGGGTGTCGGTAACCTTTATACTTTTTTAAAAAGGTTGTGCATGCACAGAGGACCACACATAATTTTAGTGTGGGGTAGAATAATGTGGAGGAAAGTGCAAAGTGTGAAGAACCAAGAAGGATTGCATTGAAAATATTGGTTGAATAGCCCTGGGAAAGTAAGTGCATGGCAAGAAAGGTGAAAAAGGATGGTTGGTGTCAGGGTAAGGCTACATTATGGATCCACATACAAAAGAGGAAGAAGCACAAAATTAACATGAGGTCGGTGAGAGAAAAAATCATGACGGAAATAACTTCAGCGCAAGTGACACACACGCAAGAGTCTCCTGTCAAGATGGATTGGTTGTGTGCCAGAAGGTTGGGGGATTTTTCGCGCAGCATTGAGCACATGAGTTAAAGCGCTAAAGTCAGTGTTTGTTGAAAAATCCACATTAAGTGTTGAAGTACGATGGTAGGTAAGGTAGCATTTAATGTTAAAAAGTGGGAAAAACTATAAATAGAAGGTTGGACACTTCATTATTTTACTTTGCAAATACAAGAAGGAAGAGGTTTTGCGAACTAGGGTTTCCAGAGTTAATTTGTGTGAAGAAAAATTGGAGAAATTTAACCATGAGTGACTAGTTTGGATCTACAAACTAGGGGGGAATATGTCACGGGCGTGGAGAGAGTTGTGGAGAAGCGTAGTCTTGTGAAGGGGATATTCCAGCGAGGGTTTGGCAGCTAGGGCATGGGTTGGAAAGGAGTTTCTTCACAAGTTCAAGATATAAACTTGGAAAGGGTAGAGAAGCAGAGAAAGAGAAGTTGAAGTGCAAAAATAACCTACACAATGGCACCCAAGAAACCAGCTATAACACCTAAAAAGGGCAAGGGCAAGGGAAAGGGAAAACTATAAGAAACCATCGTAAGTACCATTGAAGAATGGTATCTAGAAATGCATTACCCAGATGGGGTTTTTCTTGGAAAGGAGTGGGAGTCCCATTTAAGAGACATGATAGTAAGCGATTATAACCATCACACAAACAAGACTGAGAAAGAAATGGTGCTGGAGTTAGTGCACCCGACAAACAAAAGGACACCAGAAGGGTTACCCATTTAAAGTGATGAAGTAAAAGTGAAGTTGGAGAAGGTGGGATTGTTACAACTCTATGAGTTGCCCTACTTTGGGAAGCCTGAGTGCCTATATCAGTGGTTGATGTCATGCATACATGAAGATAACTTTCACTTTGTGGGGTGCAAGATGCACATAATTCCTCAACTGATTTCAAAATTCACAGGTCTCATTTGTGAAGGAGAAGATATAAAGGACAACCTATGCAACAAATAATCCATCAAAGAAACCGTCGCTGCATATGCATACAAGAAGGGGTCAAGGTACTTTGATATTACGGATATCCAAGACCTGGTGATGAGAATGGCCATGCACCTAGTAACCAAACTTAACGACCAAGAGAGATGGACGCAAGTGAACAAATCATGGCTCAATGTTTGCAGAAGAATATCAGAGGGTGCCATCTACAAATTTTCCACGTACATCATGGATGAGACCATTGGTAGCATGCAAGAGAGTGATAAGATAATTTTCGGTAATGTCCTCTTAACTATTGTATTTTTAGAGATTGGAGTTCCAGATGTGGCAGATAAATTCGTGTGGGAGTACCCAGAGGAAGACCCCTCACCCGCAAAGAGATTCAAAAAATATACTTGTGATATCATGCTGACCGTTCATAAGGCGCATCTTGAGAAATGGTATACGTGCTTAAGGAATGCATTCGGGGAAAAGTGGAGGATCCCAGAACAACTGCCAAATCTCACAGAAGGAGAAGATAAATTCGTAGTATACAAACACTTTTACATTGGTAGATTTAGGTTGGTTGATGAAAGCATGAGCCCATGGTGTAAACTTCCATTTTCTTTCACCGCTCATTACTTCTAGGTGGGGGTAAACATATTCATGGAATCCAAGAAGCTAAATTTTGACCTTAGAATTATGGATTGGGACCACAGGGAGATGCGCGGGATGTTGGTCTATCCCAACAAGCATGCGTACATGGAAAAGTATGTGTCACATGAAGTTCAAATGATGAAAGCCCTAACTCTGCCTATTCTAGGGAGGTCTATGGTGCGTGTATACCTTTGCATAAGGCCCAATTTTGAGAAGGGCACTTATCTTGAGAATGAGATAGCTATACCTGAGAACCTAACAGGTAGGAAGAAGACCACGCCCAAGAAAAAGGAGACGAAAGAGATAAGGAAGAATACACCAAGTTTCCAAGATACTCAAGTAGTGGGTGCCCCGGGAACAAGTGCTAGAACAAGTACTTACACAAGCAGGAAGAGGTCTCTAGTCAGAGAGGAGGCGTCAGAGCAAGGAAAAATTATCGTAGAGGAGAAATCACTGGAGGAAGAAGAGAAAGTAGAATCTCCTATACTGGAATCCCCAGTTAGGAAGAAACAGAAGGTGATGGAGGAAGCTGATTCAGAGGAAACAAAGAGCTTGGAGAAATACAGGGGTGAAAGGGATGAAAATGAAGAAGATGAACCTGAAGGAGATCAAGAACCACTTGTTTTTCAACATGCATGATTCAGAAGAAGAAGGCAAAGTGGTGAAGAATGACTATCACTTTGTGCGAAGGAAGGGCATCCTGGAGGTGAAGGACACCCCAGACATGGGAGGAGGTGAAGAGGTTAACACGAAGGGTCATAGGACCCCAAGCCTCACTAAGGATGAAGTAAATCAGGTTGTAGAAAGAGAAGCAACGAAAATCATTGAAGCCTTAGTAGAACAAGAATTGGAGCGCATCGCTAATATAGTGATGAATGAAGATAGGGAAGAAAGCGTAGGGAAAGATCATGGTAGTGTGGGAGGCCCCAGTCTATCGATAACTATTCCTAAGGGAACGTGCATAGGAGGAAAAACACATGGAGATATAGAAGACAAGAATGAGCTACATTGATGATCCAAACAAGGTGTTGCACACGTGCTTCCAAAGCACTAGCCCAATAGATCAACTCTTGGCAATGAAGTCATTGATGAAGAAGGTGCATACCCTCGAATGAGGAAAATGCTTTCGTGGGTGATTGAGTCCCACATCAATGACCCAGAGTTCGAGGTAAGCCAAGGGGCACTAATGAAGATCCCTGATTCAAAAGGAGATAACCCCTTGATGAGCGCTCAGTAGCTTTCAGATGAAAAAGTTTGCAATGCATTGAATAAGATCTCGGTTAAACTGGAAGCCAGGTTATTCTGAAGGAATGAAAGAGTAAAATTTCTAGAGGAAAAGCTAGAAAAGAGGGAAGAAGAGCTAGAAGAGAGGACCAAGAACTTGAAGTAGGTGGAACTAATTAGTGCGTAGCTAAAGCATGAACTTAGGGAAGAAAAGGCAAGGGTGCGCGAGGTATATAAGAAAGTTGAATCCATCACAGATGTCATTGTTTTGAAGCATCCAGACCTAACACTGTCCGTAAAAATGTATGGATCTTCCCTTGAGTGCCTTGAAGACTTAACATGCATCCTCACCATGGAAAGGAAACCTCTAGACTTAGAATGTGTAGAAGAAATAACAAGGTGCCTGGAGATGGAGGAAAAATTGAAGGTGGTAGCAATCATTTTTGAGTACATTAAGGTTCTTGCTGATGTGAAAATTGCTACCCATACTGCTAAGGCTGCATATGACAATTGCGCAGATAGAGATAAAGTGGCGAGTTTTCTAGTCACCACTCATGAGGTAGAGCTCAAGGAATTACAAGAGAAGAACAAAGGGAATAGAGCAGAGCAGGAAAGGATCTTAGCCGAGGTTGAGAAAATGTCATAAGCTATTGAAACCTTATGAGGTTCAATTAAAAACCAACTGAAGGAGTTTTACCCATTTATTACAAGAAGGATGGATGCACTTGAGGATGTGGGAAAGGAATTAGAAGGAATGGTTGAAACATTGAACACTCGAGGAAATGGACTGGGTTTTGAGGAGGTAAGCACCCTAGTCAGCGACCTCTGCCAGAGAGCACAAAATGAAGTCGATGCTTGGAACAAGTTGGAGGCCAACTTGGAAAGATATTTTCCCATCTTGTTGCAGTAATGAAAACATTTCCCCATTATTTCGTTTCTCCCAATTCTTAATTCCCTTATTCTTTTTCCTAGACGTTAAGTCTATTGTAATTCTGTCTTTGAAGAAATGTTCCTTCAAGCGGAGAACAAGTAAAGTGTGGGGTGATGTTGGGACCCTAAAATATTGACTAAGTGCAAAAAGGTGCATGGGCGTGCAAGGCCTAAGTTGAAGGGTGGGTGCGCAAGAAGAAAGAATGTAAGGCAGGGTTAGGAGGGTTTTAGAAGAACCGTGTTATGCGCCGGCATAACAAGGTCTCGGGACTTAGCTGTATTTGGAATATCAGGTAGAACATGAGAAAAGCATGACCCAATTGTGCATGCGGAGTGGATAAGGTGCCATCTTGGTGATAGGTTGGCCTAGGAAGGAATATGCCCTACGATGGAGGTTTATAGAAGGCCATCATGGCAAGGAGTTGAGAGCTCAAGCCTAGAGGACCATGCTCCCATGAAGGACCACATTTGGACACTTGGTGACATATCTGAAGCCTTAGAAAGGTGGTTTGGTAGTTTAAGGGGTCTATAAATACAAGCGCTTGCAGAGGAATTAGAGAGAGAGATCAATAGAGAGCGGAGCTCTGTAGAAACGATGCACGGAGTTGTATTGGGATGGGTAGATAAAACATAGGAGAAGGATGCATCAAGGGGCTTGAGATTGAAAATTTTCTTTTAATAGCTAAAGGATGTAAATCCATCTATGATGTATGACTTTGGTCTGGCATGCTACGATGTTCTGTAATGGATCTAATGGATGTAATGAGGTTACCAACATACTTGAATATGATTATTAATGATTCTGGTCCATACATATATCTTCATGGTTTTGTTTCATGTCTGTTATGGAATGAGTATAAACCTTTACACATTTTCCTTTCTACTGGTTTAGTTCTATAATTTGTTAAGTATATTTCTATCTGGAAAGAATGCATTGGCCTAGAGGCCGTTCTGAGCTCTATGATGAATGCATGTCTCATTTCCACTCACTCTCTTTAAGTTCCTATCATAGAAGATATTTCCCACTAAACTCACATAAGGAGAGACTTAGCGCCCACGCGTGCCTCGGGTGAGCACCCAACACCCGCTGGGTGATAAGCCGATGCACATGTGGTTTCCTTTTTCTTTGGTGGGTGTAAAAATGAATACACTTTTGGTGACATCCTAGCTTTGAGATCCCCTTCTAAGCTTCAAACCATGTATATAGTGAACGCATTGTTCACGTGAGTGAAATGCCTATTTCTCTCCTCCATTGCCTACTATTGAAGTTTCTTGAATGTAGGTACCTTGGTAGTAATGTTCTGCGTGAGAGACAATCCTTTGAATGATCTCGAGCTTGCAAGGAGATATACTAGGTAAGAAGTCATGTGGAACTTCTTTGTCATGGGCACTTGGAGCAGTTGCAAATGGAGATTATTGCTGATGATCTGCCCCTAGTCAATTCTCTGCCTTCCTTCTGTCAGTGTCAAGATGAAAAGGCCCATCCAATCTTGGAAGTCTCTCGTGCTTGCTTTGCTCACAACTCTACTGTGGAGAGTGATGACATCAGAATACCCTTCTCAAAAATCACACCTTGGAAGATTCTTGGGCATCCTAGAGGGGTTTCTTCAAGTTTTTAACCATGAGCTGAGTGCTACTCCTTGGACATATGAATCCATTGTTTCCCAATCGTAAAAGGCCTTTTCGTTTAAGATGACGACCATGTTGGGTGATGTCGGTATGTGTAGAGAGAGTGAAATGGTCCTAGGGCTGATGACCACCATTGTTGTACCGTTGTCAGCTTGGATGGTTCTTGTCTCAGGATTGTAGTGGAAAGAGCAGGCTAGGACTAACTCAAGACTCTACATAGACACTGGGTGTCCCACAGTGACGAACAAGCCACTTGTGAATATCTGGTCTTCAATCCTCCTTTAGTCCTTGGAGGCCATGTGAGTCTTAAGGTTGTTCAAGTCCATGTACAAGACATTGGTGTCTTCCACATCATACTTGTAGGTGAAGGGATGTGTTGAATTTTAACTCGTCCATTTCGGTTCCATGTCTCCCTTAGAAAAAGTAACTTACTATTTTAAGTAAGTATGAAAAATCAAGTCCCCGATCTTCAACTGGATGTTGTGGCTCAATTTTCCTCTTTCTCCTTACGTTCCTTGTTCCTTTTGGATCAAATTTCTATTTTTAGTAGGTGCTCGAGGGCCCACTTACTATTTTTTTTAAGTGCCGAAAATGCCCGTTCTCATGAATTCTCAACTGTAGTGCACCTCTAATGTCTTCGTCTCCTTCGCAGGTTCTTTTGTTGATGACTTTCCCAAAATAGTAGTGCCTATGTAGTAGACCTGCTATTTTTAGAAAGTTGGCTTACAGGAGTCATACTGACATGGAACAAACTTTTTTGATATGGTTTTTTTCCCAATATCACCCCTATAAAATTTTGGGCCCGCCTGCTTAATAGTCCAGGAGATTTTAAAGTTTTAATTTTTGGACCTGACAGTGCTTCTGGATGTGACAACCATTAATGGAAATAAAAATTGTAGGTCTGGTTTTCTCCTCTATTTGTGAAGAAAAATTATATTTTTTATGTGGGTTTTTTCTTCTGGTGCTTCACGTACGATCTTACTTCAATCTAACAACCAATTTGACGGAAAATCCCACTTCTTTCTTCGTTGAGCTGGAAAGGAGATTTCTTTGTTATAGATGCTATTCACACGAGAGGAGAGTTTGAGGTTATGTTTTTGATGGTGTTTGATAGAGGAACAAACATCAGAAAATGTCTCTTTGATTTGTACACTGGTTTGAAGGATTTATTCAAATTTTCATTTTTTGCCTATTGAGATTTTATTGTTCTCTTCTTCGTTGTTCTTCGTTTCTCATTCTTAACTTGACGAGAATTCTTTCTGATACCTGCGTATCACCATGGGAAGGGTATTTAAGTTCCTTGGTTGATATGGTCTAAGTTTTTTGCAATCGTGGAGTGATGGAAGAAAGTTGCAGAGGAAGGATGAAGATTGTATGTGCACAGGAGTGGAAGAAGCTGGAAGCACTAGAAGCACTGAGCAACAATTAGATTTTTTTGAAATCTTGAATGCATGGAGGGAGAATCTTGTGAAAAAAATTTCATGTTTGATTTCCCTAACATCAGGGACATGAGGGACATCAAATTCCATGGTGGTCAAGAGGACGACACGTGGCGGAGTTCCGACGACAGGGAATGAAGGTGACAAAAGCTGCTTTAAAGCACATGGGGGCTGAAAGTTGGTCACATGGGTGACTAAAAGACTCCCCATAGCGGCTGGGTGAATTTTTCCATGCTTGATTTCCCTCACCTTAGGGACGTGATGGACGTAAAATTACACGATGGTCAAGAGGACAACATGCGGTGCTTGATCCGATGATAGGGAATGAATACTCCAAAAATGCACCTGGGTGCTGAAATTCGGTCACGTGGGTGACCAAAAGACTCCCCAAAGGGGATAGGTGAATTTTCCCATGATTTATGTCCCTCACCTCAGGGACATGAGGAAAATTAGTTTCCATGGTGATCACGGAGCTAACACGTGGCGCTTGATCCGACGACAGGGAATGGATGCTCCAAAAATGCACCTAGGGGTTGAACTGTCAAGTTTGGAGGTACTAGCATGAGGGTCCTGTCATCACCAATCTGGCACTATGATAATTATTCACCAGGAACTCCTCGTGCTATGATTATTTAACATAATGCACAAATTTTGGTTTGGTGGTATGTAATATGGAAACACAACAACAAACATGACACAAGAATACCATAGACTATGACGTAAAGGAATGATGAAAAATCTGAAATGTAACTATAAAATATATTCTTAACATGAAATTGTTACAATCTCACCCATGAATTACTCCAAGTGTTACCAACTCCACTTGTTTTCCAACAATAGTTATAGGAGAAACTTAACAATTACTCCTCTTGATGACTTCCTTAACACACCTTCACAAAGAATCCTTTATTCATAAACATACAATATTTCTCACTACTTCCTTCTTTGATAAATGATGGGGGCGGCCTCTTTATTTATAGAATTTCCAGGCTTATTCATCTTATCTCTAAGATAGGATAAGAAATCCACTATGACGAATCATATTCCATACATTAACTCTTATCTGTACATGTAAGCTTATCTTTTAAGATAAGATGAACCTTATCATTTCACATGGGTTCCACATTTTTAGACTTTTTACAAATAAAATACGCAAAATATTTATAGCCTCACTCTTTGTCCTTATTACCAATATAATATTTCTAATTCATAATCATGTAGGCCCTACTTCTCTCCTTACCCCAACTTTGACATTTTAACATTACCAGACCACTTACGACAAATATTTACTTTTTACCACAACATTCATATTGTACTTTTGACTATTACCGTATATACATTATTGGCGGTATTGTACTGGAAGCGCCATTATCTTCTATCGGACGCTACTACTAATTATACTTAACAACATCCTATTCCTAATACATACATTAATGAAATAGAAATTACGGAGGAAAATTTTAGTGTCGACATCTTCCCCCTTCCTAGCTTCTACTCCGTCCTCAAAGTAGACTATTCTGGTGCTTGGAAAATCTTCAACTTGTCATGGTTGACCCATTTCGTAATGGGAGTGCCATCCAATTCCTCCAGTCGGTACATACCATTTTTATGCACACCTGCTATTTTGTAGGGCACCATATATTTTGGAAGAATTTTTTTGTCTTCTTTTGTTGTATCTAGAATCATATACTAGAACCAAGTCATTCACATGAAATGGAGACCAACGGATCTTTTGATCAAAGTATTCCTTCTGCTTCATTTTATTCTTATAGCTTGTATCCTTCGCTATTTCCCTCATTTCCTTTAGCAAATGAAGATGTACCAACCTTTCTTTTACTGAATCACTTTCATGCATCCTTTCATTTTTCATAACTCTCACAGTGGGAATATCAAACTCAATAGGAAGAATTGGATCAATGCCATAAGCCAACTGAAATGGGGAGTATCCTGTTGTTGACTTTGATGTTTCCCTATATGCCCACAATGCTGTATGAATCCTTTTATCCCACTTATGTACCTGCAAGGTGACATTTTTTGCTAGAATTTGACACAACACAAAATTTGTTTGTTCCACCTATCCATTTGTGCTTGGCTTGTATGTTTATTCCTTCCTTTGATTAATAGAAAACTTATTGACTAGGGCTTTTACCACCTCATTAAAGAAGTGGCTTCCTTGATCTGTTACAATTTCTAATGGACAACCAAATCTGGTGACAATACGTTCATATATGAACCTTGCCACTTCATCCATGGAAGTTGTTTTCAATGGCCTAGCTTCAACCCACTTGGTTAAATAATCTGTGGCAACTACAATATACTTATTTTGGTGTGGGGTAGTTGGAAGTGGACCTACAATGTCTATTCCCCACTTTTCAAAGGGACCAAGTGGAAGAATATGGCATAATGGAGCTGATGAATTCTTACGATTACCATGTGTTTGACAAATATCACATGTCTTACAATAATTATAACAATCTCTAAAAAGAGTGGGCTAGTGATAACCTGCGTCCAAGATCCTTCTTGCTATAAGTTTTCCAAAGAAGTTCCCTCCACATGTACCATTGTGGAATTCTTCTATCAGCTCCTTCCCTTGATCACGTCCAACTGTCCTCTTCTACTATCCATCAGGTCCTATTCGAAATAATACTCCATGCAAAATAGAATATGGACGACTGGCTTGAGTAATCTTCCTCTTAGTCTTTGCATTGGCACCGTCAAGAAACTTGAATTCATTAAGATAATTCCAAATATCTATGTATTCACTCGGGATTGTGTCAAGGGATAATAATGTTGCATCTGGGAAATCATCATCATCACAAGATGAACCTAAACCATCATAGGCTCGAGAGAGTGCATCTGCATTGACATGCTTCTTGCATGGCCTATCTATAATATCAAATTCAAATTTTTGTAGCAAAATTATCCATCTTGCTATCCTCCCTGATGGGTTAGGCTTATTTACAATATATTTTAGAGCCTGATGATCTGTTACAACTCGAAATTTTTACCCTAGCAAGTAATTTTAAAACTCCTTTACAACAAAAATGATAGCTAGAGCCTCTTTTTCAGTTACAGTATAATTTACCTCAGCACTGCTCATTTGTCTACTCCCAAAGTAAACTGGATGTTCATTCCCATTTTCATCCTTTATGCTCAGAGTACTTCCTAGTGCTGCATCTGAGGCATCAGTGTACACAATGAATGGCTTGATCCAATCTAGATTATTTAAAACAGGTGAAGACACTAGGGCTTCCTTCAGTTGTTCAAAAGATTCATGCGCCTTATTTCCTAGTTCATGAGTAACATCCTTCTTCAAGAACTGGGTTAGTGGATGTGCAATATTTGAGAAATTCTTGATAAATTTTCTATAGTAACCCACATGGCCTAAAAATGATCTCAAATTACTTCTATTCTTAGGAAATGGTAACTCTTTGATTTTTGAAACTTTATCAAGATCAGTACCAATACCATCTCTGGATACAACATGCCTTAACAAAACACCTTTAGAACATCCAAAGACACACTTTGTAGGATTTAGTGAGGCTTGTGCTTCATCTAACCTTTAAAATGTTGTCTCCATTTGGTGCAGGTGGTCCATCTTGCTCCCATAGATGTAAAAATCATCCAGAAATACTCTGATGAAGTTCCCAATGTAGGGTTCAAACACCCTATTCATCAAACGCTGGAATGTTGCTGGGGCATTACACAACCTAAAAGGCATAACTTTATAAGCAAATGTTCCCCAAGGAGTGGTGAACGCGGTCTTAAGCTGATCTTTCTCCGCTAGACGGACTTGGTTGTATCTGCTATATATAACACTCCTGGCCAGATACTTCGTCTAAGATCTGATCTAAGAATGGAAGAGGGTAATGATCCTTCTTTGTTGCCTTATTGAGCTTCCTATAATCAACACAAATGTGTAGCTTCCCACTCTTTTTTATTGAGATCACAATGGGAGAAACCCATTCTGAATTCTCCACAGCAAATATGAATTCTGCATCAAACAACTTATCTATTTCTTCTTTTACAGTCTTGGAAAAATTAGGATTCATTCTTTATGGCATTTGCTTTATGGGCTTAGCACCATCTACCAGCTCAATAGAATGTTCAACCCAACTTACTTGACGGATTTCATTGTAATCAAAAGTGAATAGGTGTATGTACCTTCGAAAGAGCTGGAGGTAGCATTCCTTCTCACTCTCCATCACAGCATCACCAATATTTATTTTTTGGAGACGATCATTAATTTCTTATTCACATAATTTTATAGGGTCATGAGTCAGTGTGACTGGAAGGATATCCATGACCAAAACATCAACCTCACTTTCTTCATCTTCGGTGTCCACTTCACTGGTACTCAAGTAATCAGAGGATGTCCAATCATCATTTTCATTACTTGAATCCACAGGTTCTACCTTATAATGCCGAGGGATCACGTTTATCTTCACCCTCTCTCTACCATGTCCAAGTGTCATGAAGCCTTCATTCTAGTAATTTCTTGCATGAACTCTCCTTAGCCATAGTCTTCCCAACAACATTGGGTACACAATAGTACCATTTTTCATCACCTGAAAGTCTACCACACATACAACACCCATAACAGATATTGCCACATTTGAATCTACACCTTCCGGTTTAGTTTTTCCCTTATATAGTGACCTTAATATAAGTGTTGAGGGGCGATTAATTTTTAAACCCAACATATTCATTACAGACTTAGTCATTACATTAACTGCAGCACCTCCATCAACTAAGACATCATGAATTGAAATACCATTACATAGTACCTCAGCTTGTTGAGCGTAGGGATCCGCCTCTGCCTCCAAAACAGGGACCTCAACCTCCTTCCTTCTTCGAGCATTGAGTCCGCTTCGCAGCTCTCACCTCTTATCAGAAGACATAGCCAAGAGTTGACCATATGTAATATTTGTAAGCCTTTAGGATAGATCTTATAAGATGGTGTATGGTCCTTTCCCCTGTGAAATTAGAAAATTCTACACACCCAACTTTCTTCTCCTATGTTTCTTACTAGTTTCTCCTTTCATCTTCTTAGGATCATTTCCATCTTGGTTATCTTTTTATTTGTTTCTTTTTGTTACAAACACATCTGCTTCATTATTTATGCTCTTATCTACCACATCAAAAGAATTCACTAGTGCTTTTCCTTTATCATTATCTCTTGTACCAGATGTAGAAGCTCTATCTAGACAATTATACTTATAATGACCCTTTTTATAACAACCATAACACAAAATTTGACATAACACGGGAAGGCTACATATTTTGCTAGAATTTGACATAACACAAAATTTGTTCATTCCACCTGTCCATTTGTGCTTGGCTTGTATGTTGTTGCCTTCCTATGCTTAATAGAAAACTTATTGACTAGGGCTTCTACCGCCTCATTAATGAAGTGGCTTCCTTGATCTGTTACAATTTCTAATGGACAACCAAATCTGGTGACAATGCGTTCATATATGAACCTTGCCACTTCATCCATGGAAGCTGTTTTCAATGGCCTAGCTTTAACCCACCTGGTTAAATAATCTGTGACAACTAGAATATACTTATTTTGGCATGGGGTAGTTGGAAGTGGACCTACAATGTCTATTCCCCACTTTTCAAAGGGACCAAGTGGAAGAATAGGGCATAATGGAGCTAATGAAGTCTTACTGTTACCATGTGTTTGAAAAATATCACATGTCTTACAATAATTATAACAATCTCTAAAAAGAGTGGGCCAATGATAACCTGCATCTAAGATCCTTCTTACTGTAAGTTGTCTAGAGAAGTGCCCTCCACATGTACCATTTTGGAATTCTTCTATCAGCTCCTTCCCTTGATCACGTCCAACTGCCCTCTTGTACTGTCCATAAGGTCCTATTTGAAATAATACTCCGCAGAATAGAATATGGACGACTGGCTTGAGTAATCTTCCTCTTAGTCTTTGCATTGGCACCATCAGGAAACTTGAATTCATTTAGATAATTCTAAATATCTATGTATTCACTAGGGATTGTGTCAAGGGATAATAATGTTACATCTGGGAAATCATCTTCATCACAAGATGAACCTAAACCATCATAGGCTCGAGAGAGTGCATCTGCATTGACATGCTTCTTTCCTGGCCTATCTATAATATCAAATTTAAATTCTTGTAGCAAAATTATCCATCTTGCTATCCTCCCTGATGGGTTAGGCTTATTTATAATATATTTTAGAGCCTGATGATCTGTTACAACTAGAAATTTTTTCCTTAGCAAGTAATTTTTAAACTTCTTTACAACAAAAATGATAGCTAGAGTCTCTTTTTCAGTTACAGTATAATTTACCTCAGAACTGCTCATTTGTCTGCTCCCAAAGTAAACTAGATGTTCATTCTCATTTTCATCCTTTTGGCTTAGAGTACTTCCTAGTGCTGCATCTGAGGCATCAGTGTACACAATGAATGGCTTGCTCCAATCTGGATTCTTTAAAACAAGTGAAGACACTAGGGCTTCCTTCAGTTGTTCAAAAGCTTCATGCGCCTTATTTCCTGGTTCATGAGTAACATCCTTCTTCAAGAACTGGGTTAGTGGCTGTGTAATCTTTGAGAAATTCTTGATGAATCTTCTATACTAACCCAAATGGCCTAAAAATGATCTCAACTTACTTCTATTCATAGGAAATGGTAACTCTTTGATTTTTGAAACTTTATCAGGATCAGTACCAATACCATCTCTGGATACAACATGCCCTACAAAACACCTTTAGAACATCCAAAGACACACTTTGTAGGATTTAGTGAGGCTTGTGCTTCATCTAACCTTTGAAATGCTGTCTCCATTTGGTGCAGGTGGTCCATCTTGCTCCCATAGGTGTAAAAATGATCTAGAAATACTCTGATGAAGTTCCCAATGTAGGGTTCAAACACCCTATTCATCAAATGCTGGAATGTTGCTGGAGCATTACACAACCCAAAAGACATAACTCTATAAGCAAACATTCTCCAAGGAGTGGTGAACGTGGTCTTCAGCTGATCTTTCTCCACTATACAGACTTGGTTGTATCCGCTATATCCATCAGCAAAACTATAACACTCCTAGCCAGATACTTCATCCAAGATCTGATCTAAGAATGGAATAGGGTAATGATCCTTCTTTGTTACCTTATTGAGCTTCCTATAATCAACAAAAATGCGTAGATTCCCATTATTTTTTATTGAGATCACAATGGGAGAAACCCATTCTGAATTCTCCACAGCAAATATGAATCCTGCATCAATCAACTTATCTATTTCTTCTTTTACAGTTTTGGAAAAATTAGGATTCATTCTATATGGCATTTACTTTATGGGCTTAGCACCATCTACCAGCTCAATAGACTGTTCTACCCAACTTACTTGACGGAGTTCATTGTAATCAAAAGTGAATAGGTGTATGTACCTTCGAAAGAGCTGGAGGTAGCATTCCTTCTCACTCTCCATCACAGCATCACCAATATTTATTTGTTGGAGACGATCATCAATTTCTTCTTCAAATGATTTTATAGGGTCGTGAGTCGGAGTGACTGGAAGGATATCCATGACAGAAACATCAACCTCACTTTCTTCATATTCGGTGTCCATTTCACTGGTACTCGAGTAATTAGAGGATGTCCAATCATCAGTTTCATCACTTGAATCCACAGGTTCTGTCTTATGATGCCAAGGGATCATGTTTATCTTCACACTCTCTCTATCACGTCCAAGTGTCATGAAGCCTTCATTCCAGTAGTTTCTTGCATGAAACCTCCTTATCTATGGTCTTCCCAACAACATTGGGTACACAATAGTACCATTTTTCATCACCTGAAAGTCTACCACACATACAACACCCATAACAGATAATGCCACATTTGAAATTACACCTTTTGGTTTAGTTTTCCCCTTATTTAGTGACCTTAACATAAGTGTTGAGGGGAGATCAATTTTTAAACCCAACATATTCATTACAAACTCAGTCATTACATTAACTGCATCACCTCCATCAACTAAGACGTCATAAATTGAAATTCCATTATAGATTAACTCAGCTTATGGAGCGTAGGGATCCGCCTTTTCCTCCAAAACATGGACCTCAACCTCCTTCCTTCATTGAGCATTGAGTCCGCTTCGCAGCTTCCGCCTCTTCTCAAAAGACATAGCCAAGAGTTGACCCTATGTAATATTTTTAGGCCTTTTGAACAGATCTTCTAAGATGGAGTATGGTCCTTGTCCCTGTGAAATTAGAAAATCCTGCACACCCAACTTTCTTCTCCTATGTTTCTTACTAGTTTCTCCTTTCATCGTCTTAGGATCATTTCCATCTTGGTTATCTTTTTCTTTCTTTGTTTTTGTTACAAACACATCTACTTCATTATTTATGCTATTATCTACCACATCAAAAGAATTCATAGGTGCTTTTCCTTTATCATTATCTCTTGTACCAGATGTAGAAGCTCTATCTAGACAATTATACTTATAATGACCCTTTTTATAACAACCATAACATACAACTTCAGAAATATTTCTTTTTGGACCTCTATCTCCTCCCTGAGAATTAAATTCCTTTCCTTATAGAAGATTAATAGTTAACTGACCCATCTTCTTGAGCAGATCTTCATACTCAGTAGATGTACTAGGAGAAATATTTGTGCTCACCGAGAGTGGTTGTGGATTCTGGACCAAAGGTGTTGGTGTAGGCTCTTCTTTAGCAACAATTTATTTGGGCTCCTCTTCCATGCTTTCTTCTTTCCTTCTTGCAATCTCATTTGCTTGTTCAATGGTAGCTGGGTAGTCATACTTCACTCGTTGTCTGATCTTTGGCTTCATCCCAAGAATGAAGTGCTTACAGAGGAGATTATCTACACCATTCATCAACCCATCCGCTAATCCTTCCTTCCGGATCTGGGCATCGAGCTTCCTCCTTAGCTCTAGAACACGAGCATGATAATCCCTTATCTTCTCCTTCTCTCCTTGGGATAGCTTTGTGATATCTATCATGAGATCTGCATATTTCTGTTGTTCACCAAATTTTTCAAGAAAACTTTCAGTTAATAAATCCCATTATTTTTTTACATTATCACCTAGTGTTTCAAACCACCTAAGGGCTGAACCATCCAAAAAGGTAGGAAAAAATTCAGTCCATTGTTCCCTTCTTATAAGGCCATTACAAATACAAGATCATTTAAACTCTTGAATGAAAGAGGAAGCATCTTCATTAGATTGGGCTAAAAACATAGGAATCTTCCCCATTTTCAAAAGTAACCCTAGTGAAATACCAACCCACAAGCACAATCAATAAGACTTATGTGCACAAATAATTGGAATCACTATAATAGAAAATAGAAATGACCACAGTAAACTATGGTAAAACTTGACTTACTACGGTAAAAATTGACTTTACTGTGGTAAACACTATTCACAATAAAAAGTGAAGCTACTGCAGTAAATATTATTCACGGTAAAAAGTGACTTTACTACGGTAAATACTATTCACAGAAAAAGTGACTTTACCATTGTAACTGCTATGCACAGTAAAAACAAGGTTACCCTCCAAATGTTTTCTGACTAAGTGGGAATATTTCTCCAGAAAATCCACCAACGAGGAATGGTCCCAGCAACAGAACCAAAGTGTCATCACCAATTCGGCACTATGATAATTCTTCACCAGGAACTCCTCGTGCTATGATTATTTACTAATGTAAAGCTTTTAGTTTGGTGGATGAAATCTGTAAACACAACAAAAAACATAACACAAGAATACCATAGACTATGATAAGAAGGAATGATGATAAATTTGAAATATCAATGTAAATTATAATATCAACATGAAATTGTTACAATCTCACCCATGAGGTACTTCAAATGTTACTGACTTCACTTGCTTTCCAATAATAACTATGAGAGAAAATTCACAATTACACCTATTAATGGCTTCCTTTATACACTTACTCATACAATATTTCTCACTACTTCTATGCTAAATGAGGGGGGTGGCCTCTTTATTTATAGAACTTCCAGGCTTATCCATCTTATCTCTAAGATAAGATAAGAAATCCACTCTGACGAATCATATTCCATACCTTAACTCTTATCTGTACATGTAAGGTTATCTTTTAAGATAAGATAAACCTTATCATTTCACATGGGTTCCACATTTTTAGACTTTTTACAAATAAAATACACAAAATATTTATGACCTCACTCCTTGTCCTAAATACCAATATAATATTTCTAATTCCTAATCATGTAGACCCTACTTCTCTACTTACCCCAACTTTGACATTTTAACATTACCGTACCACTTACGAAAAATATTTACTTTTTACCACAACATTCCTATTGTACTTTTGACTATTACCATACTATACATTATTGGCAGCGTTGTACTGGCAGCACCGTTATCTTCTATCGGACACTACTACTAATTATACTTAACAACATCCTATTCCTAATACATAAATTAATGAAATAGAATTTACGAAGGAAAATTTTAGTGTCGATAGTCCCAGAGCTTACATGAGGGATAAACGAATTTTCCAAGAGTTTTTGTACCTGACCGTAGGGACGTCGAGGTCATGAAATCCTGCCACACTCTTGGTGTTGACACGTGTCCTCCCGAAAAATGACTAAGTCTTGAACTGCCTTTGAGAGGGTAACTTGGAATGATGATAACTTGAGCTCCTGGTGGAATTTATCGGTAACATGTTATATGATCTTGAATAGAAATGAAATTATTGATCCAATGGTGTGGGTATAATGTCTTTATTCAACCATAGGATCCCTAAAAAAATGGATTTTTGATTTGAGACTCCACTCGTGCCTGAGAAAAACTGCATGCAAATCCTATTCTCCAAGGTATTGTGGAAAATATGATGTTATCGGAATTTAGGTATTACAATCCTCTTTTTGGAGATGTTTTTTTATACTTCTAACTCCATACAGAGCTCCCAAAATCTTCTTCTGAAGCCCAATAATTGTTTTCGGTCTATGTACTGCATAGGCTTGTGAACCCTATTTTTTACTCAAAATGCTCAAAGTCTTTAAAAACTTCCCCAAACCTTCCAAAATAATTTCCATGATTTCCTACGGTATTCAATTCACCTCCATGTTGAATTTTTCCCTTCTGGTCCACTCTAGGGGGTTTGATCCAGTCCTGGGAAGGCCAGTGATAACCCTTCCCAATACTGCCAAAAAATAGCATCTTTCCAAAATTCCCTAAAATCACCTGGGGGAATGAATAGAATTTCCTAAATCACTTAGGGAACTAATTTTACATCAAATAGGGAGTGACCAGACTGATGGATTTGACTAGGGGTGCCTAGGAATGATAAAACATGAAAAATTCAGCACAGGGGTATAATTGTCATGCTTGGAAACTACCAATTTCCCTATTACACATTTGCACATCAACAAAGTATAATCATCATGCTTATCTCAATCAATGATTATTTTCTTGCACATCTTGATGTAAGGCATAGATTCCAATATCTTGGTTGCTACTACTGGGGCATTCATGTTGCCAACACTGTAGCCTGAACTCAATCCGTCATAACTTTTGTACATGTATTTTCTTCTAGTTTATGTCACATATTAAATCTAAGCTTCCTGTTGATGCTTAAAACTTATAAATATATGATCCTCCCTTGCATATCATGGTATTCACATTTACATATATAGGTATTAAACTAGTACTTTAGTTGACAATGAGAAATCCTGAACTCAACTTATGTACCTATGTCATTCCTCGAGTCCCTATAGGTCTTTATGCTCGTGATGTTATTGCCATCCATCTCTTGGCCTCTCCTCGATGCGGCTACAGCCACACTCGTCGCTGCTTCCTATTACTGTAGGACCAAAAAATATGAACTGCCACTATTCGATGTCATTGTAATCCCAATGCCTCAGTCTCATATGGAATTGTTTGCCTGGTCAGGCGATGGCTTCATGCCATGCTTAGGCATTTCCTCGGTTAAGGCTGTATACTCGATCCATGTGTAAAATTCATACATAGAAGGTGTCGAATATACTATGCTCCCTATGATTCTGTAGATGCACTTACATGTATATTTTGACCGAGATCCTAATACTAATCATAGCAATATATCCACACACTGGGATACTACTAATGAACCTCAACCAATGGATAAACTACCTGTATTGATCCACTCATTCTTGAGGGCGTTAGTCCCTCTCCTGGTGAAGTGTCATTTATGTGGTTCCTGTCCATGACACTGTCTCACTCCCCATCACTGACATCCCTGCTCATTGGTCACTCAAGATAACTCCATACGGGTCTCTTTTTACATCATATGTAGTCTTTATCTTGATCCACCTTCTCCATCTCTACCTCCAGGATGAAATCATCTACTATCGACCTCTCTTCACATGCACACTTTTCATCCCCTAATTCATATTGGTTACCACTATTGGTCATTCAAACTAAGCACCTGTGTGATCCAGATCGAGAATGAACTGAGTCGCTTTGACCCCTACAAAATGGGACTCATATCCATGATGTATGGTGACCTATACATCACTTGAGAAAAACCTCTGGACTAGGCTAGTTCCTCTACCTATTATCTACTACTACTACCTCCTAATGCTAAAAGGGAAACCTAAGCTAAAAATTCCAGAGGACCCCAAGGGACTAGTCATGATAACCTATGAAACTGCAACAAACTAAACTCATCTCTAGTCAATAACACCATACACCCACAGTGGGATGAACACTCATACTATTCTAATTTGAAAATGCCTCAGGAGCAAGCATGAGGGGAAGTCCCTATATGGTCGTCATCTTGATGTGCTATCCCTCGAGCTCTGCAAACATGTCACTATACCAGTATGGCATCCCTCACTCCTCTATCCCCATGAGCCTGGTCGGGTCACCATCTCAAAAATCCCACCATGAGCTCTATATGGTCCCATGTGACCCATGGTAGCCCCGGTGGCCTGATGACTTCTATGTGCTCATAAGCCCAACAGTGTAGGAGGAAGCCTACATCCAGCCCTATCCTCCTCCCAACTATGTACATCAATAACTCATAATACACTTGCACTAGTAGCGTAGTACCAAATGAGAACAATGTCTAATAATAAACTATATCATCCAGGACCCCTGCTAATACCCATGCAAACCGGGCTCCACCTAAGTTTGAAAGCACATAGCAACAAATGGCCATCACCAACAAACAAATCAATCTACTTTGTGCATCCCCATGCTCATACCTCATCTCATATGAGAATGCCCCTGATGTAAATGTAATATAGGGTGCATCAGCTCTAAGAATTCATCTCAAAACTGCTAAATCTGTTATCCATTGTAATGGGAATTATCTACTCCCCTTGTATCAGTAGTCTAAGGATGTGATACACATCCTCTAGGGTGATTGCAATCTCACCCGTCCTGAACCAGAATGTGCATGTATGAATATTCCACATCTCAACTAATGCAATCATCAACCCCACATCTTGTGGGATCCTCTGATAGTGTCTAAATCCTCCCAATCCCATGGCCACTAAGTGATCCCACTCAGCGTCGACTATGTCCCCTATGATCTGGTCATATAGTGCAAGGACTCGGTCTCTCAAAGACAAGGTCTCTCGGGCCTGCAATCACCATTCAACCAATCAAATATTATTCCCTTCATAATTGATTTTATCTAACCCTCATCCAAAATCAAAATTAATCATCAATCTACCTCATCATGCCTTGGTTGACGTCGACCTATGTCAGATCGACACGCTTAGGAGTCGATCGATGCCTTTTAGGGCTAAGTCGATGGAAACCCTAGCTAGCCACTGCCAACCGCCCCTGGTGCCCATCCAAATTTAAAAAAACAAATGCAAAAAAATAAATAAAACATTAAACAAATTAAAAACAAGCCAGGTTTTTCGTTACTCACCATCCTGAGAATTTCTTGGCTGCTCCTCTGGCCTCCATCTCTCCGCAAATCATGATCTCATTTTATAGCTTTAAACTCTCAATTTGGCACTCATAGGTTTGAAAATGAGCTTGGTTGGCTAGCTTTCAGGCTTATATAGCTATTGACATAAGTCACCACTAACCCCTTTGGGTCACCGTCGACTGGCCTAAGGCACCATTGACTAACCTTGAGTGTGACCTGGTCTACCCTCATCCATTTTGTGTTCTTTTGCTAGGGCACCATGTCATTATCTTTGTTTTTAAAGTCCACCTTTGTGGCCATATTTATTTCCCCTTGGGGTATTTTGTATCCTCGATTTTTCATATTTTTCCTTTTCAACATTTTTTGTGTCCTTTACCAAGGTACCATTATTTCCTTTCTCAGCCTCCATGGATGCATACCTCCCATTGATTCCTCATGTTTGAAGTATTTTTTATTACCATCACATTAAGTTGCCAATAATTTTGATGTGTGCCTCTAACCTGTTGGTCCCCATGACTTGCATTCATATTGAGTGGTTTCCCATTGGATTCCCTCCATTTCGTTGTGATTTTTTTCGACTCACAAGCCCATATGACATTTCCGTCATCTCCCTGAAGATCGTGACCTTTGTTTCCTACCGATGTGACTCCTAGAATCACCGTCATATTTTAATTATTTTTGCTTGAATCCTTCTAGCTTGGGGCATCTTGCCTTGCCTTATCATTTTTGCCCTTCTTTCTTTTCCCACTCCGCCCTTCTTCATTTAACTTTTTCAAACTTGCGATCAATTCCCCTTCTATTTCATCAATCCCTTGTTTGAGGGGGAACACCTCATCAATAATTTTCCATCATCAATTATCTTATCAATCCCTTCTTGTTTTTGTCTCACGACTTACCCAAATGCAAACTACTCAACAAAAAGGGGCAAATGTAGACATTGAAATTCAGTATCACTACCCTTGTCACACTTGTTCGCTTATTTTACCATGATCACTTATCTAGACCCCCCTTCTTAATTAGTTTATATTCTTATTAACATTCCCATCTTTCCCACCTATTATCCTATCCATTTTAATCTATTAATTAATCTTTATCAATTATCCCCTAATCCTCACCTCATTATCTACTTATTCTATTTATTCCTAATTTCCCTTCTCTAGGTTGTTTATTACCCCTAAACTCCCTAGTTCCTTATCTATAGGTTATTCCTAGATTTTATTTAATCCATTTTTATCCCACACTTACCAATATCACTTCCCTAGGAAACCCTGGCCATCCTAAATTCTTTAAAGAACTCATCCCAATCCATAAAATCCCCATCCCTCAAATAAATCATTCTTTCACCTCTTGAATGGACAATTCCCTGTTGTTGGTGGCAAACCACCTTGGTTGTCGTTGACTCTGAAAGGTAACACTTACGTCTCTGCCCAAAAGGAGGCATAATCAGAGTTTTCTTGCGTTTTTGTGATCCTATCTTCAAACCTGAGCTTTCTTATAGCCACTGCAGTATTCTTGAAGCCCCTTGGAGCTTATTTGTACCACTTGTAGATACTTCGGGGAGTTATCTTGATATTACATTGGTTTATGCTATCATTACTATTATTTTCTAGTCACTAACATTTTGCAGGTTCAGCTGCCATTAAATTTTCAGATCTAGCTTCTTCTCACATTCATTCTATTTGTAGGTTGTTCATCCAACCCATCTAGCCTCGACCTTGTTCAACACTGCTCAGGTTATTGTCGCTTCTATCAGGTCACCACTGATCCAACCTTGTCATGTCACATATTCTACCCTTCAGATCCTCATCAGTGTGCTCCTCTGTTTTGTTACTATTTCTAGTTCTCATATTTGCCTCTCCACTTCTCTGTCAATCCAAATCTATTCTTCCTATCTCCAGTCTCTGCCAAATCAGCCAAGTCACCATTGACCCCTGTCCTGCTAGTCATCCAACCTATTAAAAATTTCATTTTTCTTGTATCCTATTTATTTCTGTCTCGAAATTTCCTCTGCAGGTTTATGTTGGTACTTACGGGTCCCTATCATCATCCAATTTGCACTCGGATCCCTTCAAATCTATATTTTTAGCCTATTATTCAGATCCATCCACTCAAGTCACCGTCGACTTGCCCTCTGCAACATGGGTCACTGTTAGCCTAGATAGGTAAATTTACTTTGTGATTGATTTAGATCAAATCTGCACTTTTCATCTATTTCTGTAATTTATAGATTCTGTTCTGTTTCAATTTCTACATGTTATCTAGTTTCTTATAATTGATTTTATCCTATTTTATCAAATACGGTGGTTGACGTCTATTAAGGAAGTCAACGCTTCTTGGAACCAACTTCTTCGGGAAACCCCCTCATATCCTTCTAATCCATTTTCCTCTTAGTTACCTTTGTTTTCCAGGTTCATCAGATTTGCAGCGAGGTTATCTACTTTGCGCCCATCCTCTTATCACTGTCTTCTACCAAGGTACCTTAATTCCTTACATCTTTGGAGTTTATTTATTTTTTAGTATTGATTTTTACTAATTTGAATAAAAAAGAGAAAATTTGGTGAACACCTACATAACAAATGTTGCACATGAAGCACCCGTTAGCACATTATAAAGATAAGAAGTATGTCAAAACATGTATAATCTGATAATGTAAAGTGTTAAGTACAAAATGAAACAATAACACTTGTAGTGTACGAAAGTGGATGCCCTAATGATCCTCTGTGGGACTAGTAATATGCACTGCACCAACCATCCATGGTGCATGTAATAGATCTATAGAATCTGTGATCAAAACTAGAAAAGCAAGTGAATATGCATGTGTTTATGATAAATATAATGACATACAAGATATATATCTAGCATGTGTAATAAGATGAACATGTAAAAGCATAAGTATGCGAGAGTAAATGAAACCATGATATGCAATATGATGTGGATGGTACAAAATGGAATGTAGTGTGAATGATAGGAGAAACGTGCCCCCCGAATGGATGGGTCTATATGCAATGAGGTTCATTTATTTATGCCCCCTTAGCAGTCAAAAATGAACTGCAAATGAGAGTGTGTCATTGAGAAATGGTCTGAAATGTGTGCAGAAGACAAATGGTGATTGTAAGTTGTCATGTGATGTGTAGGATTGAATGCGATAAAGTAAAAATGATGCGGTGGTAGAATGTGTGATAATTTAGCCTAAAATGTATATCACTAAATGTGCATGGAAGATTTCCAAAAAGTGTGATTTTGTAGCACAAAGCCAATATCACAAAGTGTATGAATAAAATGCTAGAAAGGGGTGATGATTTAGCCTAAGAGTGTATATCACGACATGTGTGAAGAAGGTGATGGCTAAAAATGTCACATACAATGATAAAATGATTGGCTGATCAAATGTGCAGGTGTGATGAGGTCCATTGGATATGTATACAATCAGTAGTTGAGTATGGAATGTGGAACTAGAGTGCATCGTTGGATAATGTGCGCATCACATAAAGGATAATGATTAAAATGTGAAATATGTATAATATGTCATCGGTGTGTGATATGTAAAGGGTGTAATATGTAATTTAGAGTGTGTAGCATGCAATGCAAGAAGCATAGATTATATAAGTGTGGAATTATAAAATCACATGTGATGTCGAAGATGTGGATAATGTAAAATGTAAAGTAATGTAGTGTGTAGAATGGATGGGTATGAAGCACATAGTGTGGATGATGCAAAATAGCTGGAAGAAAAAGTGTATGAAGTATGAAGACGTGTAATGTGTAGTGTTTATGGTGCAGTGTGTGAGGTTCATTTATATGGATACCCTCAAAAGTCAAGTGTGAACCAAAGCATGAGAGTGCGTCATCGGGTAATGATGATACAAATGTATGTTGTGTGTGTAGGTATGGATCCGAGGTGACGAAAAAATAAGACATAGAGAAATTTTTGGGGGGATAACTAAAGGTAATGCCCCCCAAGTGTGTGTGAAGGATGAGAACAATCAAGTGCCATTCTCTAAAACATCATCATTTTTCGGATCGAAGCCAACTAGGGTTGTATTGGAGACTTGATAGAAAATACTATGAAGTGGATTTTATAAGAATCCATTACGACATAAGGTGTACACAGTCATTGCATATTCATCATCGATGAAAGGTGCTAGTGGCTATCTTGTGCGTACCAGTGAATGAGATTTTGAGAATGATTAGGAGATAAATCACTACTAATAGTAATAATTCCAAATGGCATAGGGAAAGTGAGAGAAGTATGAGTGGAATCTAACGTGCCCCCGATGTAGTCAAGCCAAGATTTCCCAAGTGTCAATGGAGAACTATGAGGGGTACATGCAATAAAGACAACTAGATGGAACACCTAAAGACCATAGGTGGCCATAATGTGAAAATAACCATGTTAGAGATGAGGCGAGTGAGGTGATGGGATAATGTCATTAAGTGTTGATTCAAGCCTAGTTAAGCCATCATATGTGTAAATAGTATCGGGACAAGTACTATCCACTGGAATGTGATGGAAATAAGAGATGTTGATGAGGAGCATGGATGTGAAAGTAGGTGGCACAGATGCAGACTACTAGGGAGAGGGCTAAATAACATCTAAAGTATGAATGAACCCATGATAGAGTACCATAACATTAGTAGAGGGAGGGGAATTGAATTTGTATTCACCAGGACCATCGACCACAAAAGTGTCATTGAAATAGGAGTCATCCACATCAATGGGAGTGAAGTTAAGTTTGCCTATTGCTTCATCATTAAGTTCAACATGATCAACATCATCATTAGAGTTTTCCAAATCATTTTTGGTTGTATTATCATTTTGTATTTTTGTATCAATTATGTTGGTACGTGGTGCACTAGATGTAAGAGGAGCGTCAACAGGAAGAGTAGTAGTTTATACATGAGCAGGTACTATGGGTGAAATGACAACAATATTATGAGTAGAAATAATGGGAGTGCTTGTTGCCATGGAAGAATATTGTGAAGTACTAGACTAACCAACATCATATGTATCAATACTACTATATTGAATAAACTGTGTAGGTGGAATAGGCATAACAGTAACAGGGTCTATGTGATAAAATTTGAAGGGTTTACGATCAACAACAATAGTATGTTCATATCCATCATGCAAGAATTTGACACATTGATGTACAACATCAGGTACTACTTGCATTGCATGAATCCAAAGTCTAACTAATAATAGGTTAAATTGAAATGAAGCATTTATAACGAAGAAGTCTGTGAGTACAATCTTAGGCCCCACTCGAATATGTAATGAAATAGTTCCTATGCGTGTGAGAGTAGTTGAATCATATCCCTGAATAAGAGTAGAGTTATTAGAAATTATATTATCATTAATTTTTATCTATTTGAGAAGGGAATAAACACATAAGTTGACAACCGATCCATTATCAATAAGTACACATTTGATGCAAGTGGTGTCGATATTAGTGGTGATAAGCAAAGGTGCACATGGGTTGTCATTGGAAAAAGATGATATGTCCTCATTAAATATGGTGTGTGAAGGCTACTGTGGAGTTATCAGTTTCTGTATGGATAGAACGAAGGGTGGCCTCTAATGTTTGACAACAATCATGTACACTACGTAATAAGTCATAAAGGGAAATTTTGACCGGTGTTTTCTTAATTTATTCAATGATATTTTATCCCTTAGAAGAAGAAGGAGGAGCCGTAGAAGTGATGGGTGGTGGGATAGAAATAGGTTAAGTAGCAGAAGGAAGACCATAGGTATTTATGACATTGATAAAAAGATCAACCATGGGCATAACAAAGCGAGGAGGATATTGAGTATGAACTTGCATGAAATCAGCAAGAGTAGTAACTATGCCAGAAACCCTAGTGGGAGCGAACAAGATGATTGAGTCATGACTTGATAAGGTGAAGACATACTTAAAAGAAATGGGATGGATCGGTCAGGTTCACCAAAATTATTACAATAAAATGTAAATACACAAGCCTAATCTAATGTTATAGTAGCAGTAAATGAATGCAATAATGTAATACAAAATATACCAAAGCAAACTAAGAAATAAATAGTTAAACCCTAATGTGCAAATAAGGGTAAGATTCCTTAGCCGATTCATCACGTTCTGGAAAGTGCACAGAGCCAGAAGATAGATGAATGCGAAGCACTGCCTGTCACACTAGAGCTCAAAAAATTATAGAACTGGAGGAAGAGGCTGGAAAGGGGTCCCTGGAGAGGGACATGGGTGTCCACGGGTTCTTGGGTACTAATTATGGGTGCCTAGGTCTACAAAAGGTGCTCGGGTACTGATTATGGGTTCCTGGGTATGCATAAATCTTTAGAAACCTAAATTATCAGGGTCATAAAATGTTCTTTGGTGCTCTCCTTTTATCTCTATGGATTCACACACTGATTTTTGAGGTCGCAATAAACCTACAAAGAAGTATATAACTGTAAAACCCTCAAATAGACATCAAATAAATAAAAAGAAAGATGTAGAATGAGGGGTCAGACTGTCCTTAGCTTCCAAAATGGTGGACTTACAACTGAGTGTTGCACTACATCTCAGACCCAATGTAGTTTTATGTGTGCATGGAATCATGCCCTAGGTTTCTCTTGTGTCATTCACATGTGGATAACGATAAATTAGCTAGATGTAGAATGTAATAAATGTGTGAATGGAATAGAATGAGATTTCCTCCTATGAAGTGTATGTAGATGAAGCAGCCCTCGTGTCCCAGGTAAGTGCAAAAAGTTGGTGGACAACTCCGTGGACATAAAAACCTGAAATAAAGGAACCGCGATCGCGGTTCCTAAATTCTAGGTTCGTTAATTACCAATCTTAAAACCGCGATTGTGGAACTCTGAGACAAAATTTAGCAGTCCTGCGACTCCTTATTTTCCTCATTTTTCATTTCAAACCACGATTTTTCCTAAACGTTTTTCACTCACACTTTCAATACCACCTCAAAATTGCTCATTAGACTTCTGGATAGCGATAGATTCAACCATTCCGCCAAGACGAGGAGGTAAGTCCCCGATTGTAATCATTTTTTTGCATTTTAGGTTTCTTTTTTGCATTTTAGGTTTTTTTTTTACATTTTCATGGGTTTTTTGAAATGTTTGTTTATGTATACAATTTTCTTGTTTTATTAGTTGGTCGGCAAGCTCGAAATCGTTCAAAACCATCAAAACATTCCTCAAAACCCACTGAACATTCCTCAAAACCCTCCAAACATTCCTCGAAACCCTCCTCCAAACATAGATCTACCTCCTGTGGCTCCTTCTATCCCCACTGAGCCAGCAGGAATGCAAGATAATATCATTGGAAGAATCCAAGAAAACAAAATTGTCATTGAGAACCTAATTCAAACTATAAGACAAAACCATGCTACAAATCCATCCCACATGACTTTAGCCAATACATTGCAAAAATTGATTGGCGAAGTCGAGTCTGCAACTAACCAAATACATAGATGAAACACCTTTAGAAGTGACTGTAGGCGGTGGTATGCGGATAAACTATCCCCTGCGGCCGTCAAAGACAAAAAAATTGGAAAAGACCTCATTTGTGCATTATTTACCGACCCTAGAACCAATGCCCCCCCCTGCAATTACTTGCAAACGGTTCCCAATCCATTGGTACCATGATGACATAATCAAAAACAATTTTTGGGACCGATGGTGGATGGTTTTTTATTATCCACCATGCAACAACAATGAGGTTCCTCGTTATTTTTTGAAGAAATTATATTGCGAGTTCGTGCTCAATGAGGTCCCAAATTATTTTGACTTTTCTGACTTTTTTGGTCGAGGAGGTGGCTCTACACAGAGCAGACCTGGTGCACACGTAGGTCATCCTAGGATCCCCCATGCCCCAAAACCCCCACTGCCTTTAGTTATCCCTCCTACAGTGAAGGAGGTTGTGGAGATTGATACATTGCATGCATTGAGGGAACTCACTGACACTCTCACCCAGCATAGTGACCAGATTGCATCTGGTGATGTTGGTGGAGGCGCCAGTTCTAGTGCACCACACCACTGTGGATCATGTGGTGCTGTATGCACTGCAGGCGAGACATCATTTGCTAGTTCACAGAATTTCTTTTCTATAGATGAGATGCTAGGGAATGTTTTTGGAACTGGTGCCACTGATATTGGTCTTTCACAGGTAAATTTCAAATAAATTTAAATTATATATATATATATATATATATAATAGTTTAATTCACATGTTTGAGATATTAATATATATATATATATATATATATATATTTGATTGTACATCATGTACATACATGTAAAAAACTATTTATTTTATTTTATTTTAAATAGCAAGAACCGGTGAAGGAAACATCAAGTGTCGACATGCTGGCTACTGCAGTTGGGCATGTTTCAAACGTAAGTTTCAAGTTGTACAAACTTACAAATTTTTAATTTCATTTGATTGCACTAGATTATTATTATAATGTTGTACATGTATTAATATTTTTCTCTTTTATACACAGGAGCCTAGCGGGTCATCATCTTCTCAGGGAACTGAGGCTACTGGCACGCCTCACATGAGTTTTACGCAGGTTAGTAAATCTCTTTACACTTTGTTTCTAATTACTGGAAGTTCACGTGGATTACATGCTTTGGACCTCTGTCATGTAGATTTTAATATTGATTTGTACATGTTTTTTGTATAGCTTATGACTGCTAGAGAGACTCCTCCATATATGCAGACTGAGGAGGCTGTTGTAGATACTGCCATAGCATCTGCAGATCCACTAACTGAGGTACAATTTTTTAAATTTGTTAAATTTTAGAGGTTCATTATTTCTTATTAAACTTAAATCTACAATATCAAATTTTGTAGGTATATGTGAAATATTTAATTTGAAAATTAATTATTTGTATGTAGCTTACCCCTCGTGAGTCTATTGTTGTCCCTGCGACGCGTCAACAACAGATTGATAGGGATCATGACATTGCGGTAAGATTTCACATGCATTTTAACTAAATTGTACAAGTTTCTAAATTTTGAATATACTTTAAAATTTTGGGTGTTAAAAACTTGTTGTTTATGAATGTGCAGGTTAGGTTGCAGGCATGCTTAGAGACACCTAGGACCACACGGATGAAATCTGTAGTGGCATCTTCCTCCACTACATCCCTAGGTCATGGACATGCTACTTCTAGCAGGGCGAAGAGAGGGAAGATGTTTCATGTGTAGATTTATAGTCCACCTGGATGTACATATGTGGTCATGAGTATATTCATAGTCCATTGTATATATATAGCCTTTTACAACCGCATGTGGTCCCATATGTACATTATGACACATGCTTAGTTCAAGATGTACACATACATTATGAACTTATACATATATATTTTCAGAGATGTGCGTCTGGAGCACACTTTGTTTGATTCTTATATATATATATATATATATATATGTATGTATATATCCATGTGTGTTGGTTTTCATATTTATGACTTTTTTAGTTCTTCTTTAACAAGCAATGTAACGTTGGGATGCATATTTCTTAACTTCTGCTTTATGGGTTTAGCATCTAATGGAAAACATTAATATTCCTATTCTCATAATAATGCTATGAAAACATTTTTTTCTTTTGTTGAAAGTGAAGCTCCAAGATTTATCTATTATTTTTCTATATGTTCTTTGTCTTGTTTGTTTACTGATGACTCAAAGATGATTTCACTATGAGACTTATGTTTGTTTTTCTTGCAAGGATTTTTAAAAGTAGTCTTGATTTTTCTTATACTCTTTTTATTCAAGTGTTCACACATCTGTACTTGTTATCCAAAGTATGCACAATCATCTAGGTTGATGGGAAAATATTTCTTATGACCCCCCTTCAAAATAGAATCCCTGGTTCCCATGAATTCTGCAAATGTCTCATCATTATCAAAGAGACACTGAGAGATCTTATATTAATAAGGCATGTTGAGGAATTAATTTATCATCTAGACCATTCTTTTGATATGTTGCCTCCAACAATGTTAAGGGATTGACCAATGATAGAAATTTCTTATTACCAGTTTCAATATGCAGATCTGTTTAGATAGGACCAGCAAACCACAAGCACTATTTTGATCTGACGATGAGTTAAACAATGAGATCTATGTATAAGGGTAACTTTTTCTCTTGGTTATTGCATGGGATTGGATTTTGAAGAAAAGAGATATGATCGTTGGAGTCAAGGTGTGTACTAATTTCTTGAAGGTGTCTGAGATCTATGTTTGTCGACACCCCTTAACTCATAAGTGTTTTATATAATATTTTCTTATATGAGCAATGGCGATTTTGAGGAGATATAGGATCAAAATTCTAGCTGGTGTCTTTTCCAATTATTCTATTAAGTTGTATTGGACTTGTTGCGGAATAGGTAGGGGATAAATGGTATTACCAAACTAGAATGTCTTGTATCCATATCACAACTTTTCTCTAAGATCCTAATGGTATTTACTTGTTCATTAGATGAATGGATGCATCCTATAAGGGATTAAAATTGTTTATCATTTTTTGGATAGATGCAGGTAGTATTCTGATAGTCATTACAAGCTTGTCCATGATCTGAATTTTTGTTCTTTTTATCTCCATGGTTAGGATATATGGTTATTTGAATATACCCATCTTCTCGTTAGGACCATGTCTAAATTCTTTGCAAATTGTTGTAGCAACATATCTTTATCAAATGGGTAAGGAAATAGCTTTTTGTATAGATATTTTCTATTGTGTCCTACATTTCTTTCTTGTAAAGTGGTTAGCATATTCTTCATTGATTACAACTCTTGTTGAATAATTTTTTCCTTTGTGGGTGATATATTGGTCTATTCACTTTAGCAACTTTGAAATTTTTTTCATTAGATGGATAAATGTGAAATTCACCTAACTTTATCTTGAGTCTATCCTTGCATGTATTCCTATTCAAGTAACCTAGAAGGTCACTAATTTTGAGTGAGTTTAAGTATTTGTCTTTGAATGATCTCCTCTTCGAATAAGGGATCATCTTCATCATAAAATCTAGGAGGAGGTGAGTCTTTGTGACTATGTTCAATCTTGAATCTACGTGAAGCCTTAAAGTAAGGTTTTCATGAATCACTTGTTGGTTTTGGTGGGTGATCCTCAACATTTTTTTTTTACGTTTTATTGAAGTGTAAGAATAACCTATATTAAAATGGATGTCCATTTCTATGAGGGATGGTCATTTTGGATCTTCTGAATAACCTGCATTAAAATATCGTTCAAATTCGATGGGTGACTACTCGGACTTCGTGGCACCTAGAGAGGCCTCATCTAATCCAAAACCTTGGCGTAGAGACCCTCTACAATAGCCTCTCTCAGTTTTTCCTTATCATTTCGGTGCTCTCGATGTCCTACTATTTGCAAACTCGTTAAATAGTGCAGTTAGAGCCAATGTAGGGTTGTCAAACGCTATATTTTGCAAACGGTGGGTTGTGGCACCAAACCGACTGCGCCAGCACATTTGAGTGGCCAGGTGAACACTAGAGGAGGTGGTTTTTCAGTGCGCGAAAGGGTCATTGCTTCCAGGCTACTTCGTTCGGGCGTAGTCCCTTAAGAGCCCTGAGACCAAAATATTGTTCAACTTCGACGGGTGACTACTCAGACTCCGTGGCACCTAGAGAGGCCTCATCTTATCCAAAACCTCAGTGTAGGGACCCTCTACAATATCCTCTCTCAGTTTTTTCCTTCTCATTTTCGTGCTCTCGCTGTCTTACTGTTTGTAAACGTGTGAAAAAGTGCAGTTGGAGCCAGTGTAAGGTTGTCAAATGCTATATTTTGGAAACAGTGGGTCGTGGCACCGAACCAACTATGCTAGCACATTTGGGTCGCTAGGTGAACACTAGAGGAGGTGGTTTTTCGGTGTGCGAAAAGGTCGTTGCTTCCGGGCTACTTCGTTCAGGCGTAGTCCCTTAAGAGCCCTGAGACCAAAATATTGTTCAACTTCGATGGGTGACTACTCGGACTCCGTGGCACCTAGAGAGGCCTCGTCTAATCTAAAACCTCAGTGTAGAGACCCTCTACAATAGTCTCTCTCAATTTTTTCCTTCTCATTTCGGTGCTCTTGTTGTCCTATTGTTTGCAAACGCGTGAAATAGTGCAGTTAAAGCCAGTGTAAGGTTGTCAAACGCTATAGTTTGCAAACGGTGGGTCATTACACCAAAACAACTATGCCAGCACATTCAGGTAGCCAGGTGAATGCTAGAGGAGGTGGTTTTTTGGTGCGCGAAAGGGTCGTTGCTTCTGGGCTACTTCGTTCGGGCGTAGTCCCTTAAGAGCCTTGAGACCAAAATATCATTCAACTTCGACGGGTGACTACTCAGACTCTGTGGCACCTAGAGAGGCCTCGTTTGATTCGACACCTCAGCGTAGAGACCCTCTACAATAGCCTCTCTCTTTTTTTTCCTTCTCATTTTGGTGCTCTCACTGTCCTACTGTTTGTAAACGCGTGAAATAGTGTAGTTGGAGCTAGTGTAAGGTTGTCAAACGCTATATTTTACAAACGGTGGGTCGTGGCACTGAACCAACTGCGCTAGAACATCTAGGTGGCTAGGTGAATGCTAGAGGAGGTATTTTTTTGGTGCATGAAAGGGTCGTTGCTTCCGGGCTACTTCGTTCGGGCATAGTCCCTTAAGAGCCCTCAGACCAAAATATCGTTCAACTTCGATGGGTGACTACTCAAACTCCGTGGCACCTAGAGAGGCCTCATCATATCTGACACCTTGGTGTAGAGACCCTCTACAATAGCCTCTCTCGGTTTTTTCCTTCTCATTTCAGTGCTCTCGTTGTCCTACTTTTTGCAAACGCGTGAAATAGTGCAGTTGGAGCCAGTGTAAGGTTGTCAAACGCTATATTTTACAAACGGTGGGTCATGACACTGAACTGACTGCGCCATCACATCCAGGTGGCTAGGTGAATGCTAGAGGAGGTGGTGTTTTGGTGCGTAAAAGGGTCGTTGCTTCCGGGCTACTTCGTTCGGGCGTAGTCCCTTAAGAGCTTTGAGACCAAAATATCGTTCAACTTCGACGGGTGACTACTCGGACTCCGTGGCACCTAGAGAGGCCTTGTATGATCCAACACCTCAGTGTAGAGACCCTCTATAATAGCCTCTCTCAGTTTTTTCCTTCTCATTTTGGTGCTCTTGCTGTCCTATTGTTTGCAAATGTGTGAAATAGTGTAGTTGGATCCAGTGTAAGGTTGTCAAACACTATATTTTACAAACGGTGGATCGTGGCACCGAACCGACTACGCCGGAACATCCAGGTGGCCAGGTGAATGCTAGAGGAGGTGGTGTTTTGGTGCGTGAAAGGGTCGTTGCTTTCAGGCTACTTCGTTCGGGCGTAGTCCCTTAAGAGCCCTGAGACCAAAATATCATTCAAATTCGACGGGTGACTACTCAGACTCTGTGGCACCTAGAGAGGCCTTGTCTGATCCAACACCTTAGTGTAAAGACCCTCTACAATAGCCTCTCTCGGTTTTTTCCTTCTCATTTCGGTGCTCTCGTTGTCCTACTATTTGCAAATGTGTGAAATAGTGCAGTTGGAGCTAGTGTAAGGTTGTCAAATGCTATATTTTGCAAACGGTGGGTCGTGGCACCGAATCGACTATGCTGGCATGTCTGGGTAGCCAGGTGAATGCTAGAGGAGGTTGTGTTTTGGTGCTTGAAAGGGTTTTTACTTCCAGGCTACTTCATTCAGGCGTAGTCCCTTAAGATCCCTGAGACCAAAATATCGTTCAACTTTGACGGGTGAGTACTCAGACTCCGTGGCACTTATAGAGGCCTCGTCTGATCTGACACCTCAGTGTAAAGACCCTCTACAATAGGCTTTCTCATTTTTTTCCTTCTCATTTCGGTGCACACGTGTAGATATGGTCTTGTAAACACTTGGGGAGGAGTTGTTTTCAAAATTTACAACTTTTTCAAAATTTACGACATTTTCAAAATCTATGACATTTTTAAAATCTATGACTTTTTCAAAATTTATGACTTTTTCAAAATTTACAACATTTTCAAAATTTACAACATTTTCAAAATTTACAACTTTTTCAAAATTTACAACATTTTCAAAATTTACAACTTTTTCAAACAATAAAAGCTTCTCTTAGCTTCGAGAATTTAAAATTCTCTACTAACAGTGCCAACCACATGAAGGTGGAAGCTTTTCTGGCACCACTAACCTAAACATAAAAGTGTTAGTCAAAGACATTTAAGTTTCAAATCAAAACCATATACTAGATCTATATATGTACAAAATACACAAATTTAAAATAAAATATATTCAAACTTAAATCTAGATCTTTAAACTAAAAAAATTATATATATATTGAAAAAAAATTATATATACCAGACATTTAAGCATTGTAAATTCATTCCAATGAACCATCAGGATCGGATCTACTCTGAATAGTAGACAAGATTGCTTCATGATTTGACTCTCGAACCTTCCAAAGAACCTTGTTATTAGGCCTTCCTCGATATCTATACAACTGAATATTTGTTGCTAGAACTAGATGTGAATATAAGAGTATTTTCATGTGTGTCTCAAAGTCTTCAAACACCCAAACAAAGGAGTTTTTTAATGGATACCGTCAAAGCCAAGTTCCAGTAACTACCACTGACCTGTAGGATACTCAATATCTTCGCCATCTATAATAGGAGAAGTCAACTTCTTTCTTTCCTCGATGTAATGACATAAGAAATAGTTTTTTCCTTCTTCATTGTCTTCTGTCACAATTACTGCAAACACATGTCCTACAAAAAAATAACCAAGGTTGAACAACTCAAATTTAAATTACATATTAAAATTTCAATGGACATAACTCAATACAAAAATTAAATAAATAACCATAAATACCTTGTCACACCAAAATCAAAATTTCGTTAAAGTCCTTGGATGTTGTAACTTCATCTAGAGAAACAAGTCGTAATGCTTGTGGAGGTTGATAACTAGGAAGTGGAGTTAGAGGCCTACAAATCCATCCTTCCACCCATTCTTGTGAATCACACTCAACAGTGACAAATTCGATACAAGATGCACAAAAACATGTCAAATTTCTTGTCCATACAGCCCACAAAGTAGCGTCTAAGCTACAAAATGAGTGCATATCACTGGACCCAATGAGTTTCATACAATCCTCGTTGTTAACAATATGTTGTTCCTCTATCAACCAAAAATATCTGCGAACTGTGGAATTTTCTTGAGAACCTTAGGCCATGTTGTCAGTACACCATTCCACTATGCTCTTTACATCTTTTAATTTAACACCATCTTTGTACTTCAACTCTTCTCTTGCAAGAGCTCTTTTCACACATGCCCTTGCACCGTCATGCTCTCCTTTTCCATGTCCAGCCACAGTGAAACTCCAAATATGTTGCACACCCATCTTGACGTGCATTCTGCTCATCCAATAAAACATTCTTGCATTCTTAAACTGAGACGTGCAATTATCTGACCATATATAATGTTGTTTGAAGTGGATGTCCCTATCAGACAAGTTTCCATAAAATAACTGGAAACACCCTTGCAAAAATTCAGTAGACTGAGTACGATCATCACTGATATAAAATTGGTACTCTCTTAAAAAAATTCAATCATTCTTTGTACTGTCAGGAGAATGTATAAATGTTATATGCACAAAAATGGCAACTTGTACTGAGTTATAATATTGCGATTAAACCTCCATTTGTGGTTGCAATGTGTAATTCTCTACAAAATTGACCACTAAAACAATAGTACCAATAGGAAATGTGTCTTTGCATAGCTTAAATCGTTCATCCAACCATCGAGCTCTATGTGTATGTCTTGCATACTCATAAACAATTTCATCCTTAAATTTTCTCATAAATTGAAAAATGGGCATTTGTTCTGTAACTAGCTCACACCGTTTCGACTCTTTTCCATCTTTCAACTCGTATGTAACTGATTTATATTTATCAAACTCAACTAAATTATGTCCTATTGTACCTTCAATTTTCTCATAGATGTAACTTTCCAATTTAGGTAATCCGCCGCATGTACTACAACTTCCATCTAAACAATCCTGACTATAAAAAAATTGTCCAACTTCTTTTTCACAAAATATAGTAGGAATGAAATCCCTGGAAGATATTGGTGGAACTTGAACACCACATTCAGATAACATAGTTTCAGAATGAAAATTAGAATGAATACGTAAAAATTTAGCATAATGCATCGCAAATTCAACATGTTGCCTACAACAACAAGTGGTGCGAGCATGGTTGATTTTCACATAGAATGGTTTCAACATTTCAAAAAAACGTTGACTAATTTTAATTTCTAGATTCTCTTGTTCAAACTTACGAAAAAATTGAGTTTGAGTCATATCTAAGAAATGCTTTGGATGTGGTTCACGATTAGTAGAACCAACTCTCCGTTTTATAACATCTCTTGTATTAGGTGAAACTCTAGTGTTATCATGCCAAAATTTAATAACAACTTCTCTTATAGCATCAGAATTATTTTTGTCCTTACGCGGTGCTCTAGCAGAAAATGCCCAAAAATCGACATTATTGAGTGATTGAAGGATATTACGTCTTTCAATTGCTTTCATTAGAGTTTTTCGATTAACTTGCAACATTCGACTTGTTTGCGTAATCAAACGTTGTTTTTTTATTGATTCACTTACAACACTAGTAGCAAGTACACGACGCACAATATTACTATCCCTAGTGCGTCTCTTAACACCAACAGTGTGATATGCATCATGAAGGTTTTCAACAATTGTAGAGGTTTGACCACGTATATTAGATGTTGTCAATCCTAAGGTGTTTAATGTAGGTCTCATTTTAATCAATTTCATCAAACTAACCAACAACTGACATCTTTGGGAATCATTTAAAATTTCAAAATGATTATCCCAAATTTCAGTGGCTTTTCTTCTGATTTTTCATTCAGAAAGTTTGTCAGACATTGGTTTCAAAAAAAATTCATCAATTTCAATAAAAAAATTAGGTTTCTTATGTAAAATCCTAGGAGGTGTTTTTGTCAAATTTTGCTTGTCTACAGTTTCAACATGAATTTCCTTATTCACATTTTCATTGTCTCCTTCAATTTCAACATTTGCTACATCATGAATATTTAATTCTTCTTCAACATTGACAGTAAAAACTTCTTCATCACGAGTATTTAATTCAACTTCAACATTGACAGTAGAAACATTACCTAGTTCTTCATTGCTTACAATAGTTGGGATTGAAGATGAACCTCTTCTAGATTCACGAAGTTTCCGCATTCGCTCAACATTTTGAATTTTGTTGGCCTCTAATTTGTTTGGTGTTTTTTTACTTAATGACTTCCTTTTTTTACTTCGTTTTTTTGTCTCCCATGATGTTTTGCTTCCGGTGATAAGAAAAACATGTAGAAAAAGACAGAATTTCGCAGTAATTCATACAGTAAGGTCAGAGAGTAAAAATCACATGGTAATTCAGACATTGGGATGTGTGTAAATATGATTTATGAACCACGAGCACACTTTATAAACTGCGATCATGGATCTATCTGCCGAACCTAAGCCTCAGAAAATCTTTGTTTTTCCCCAACCAAAGCTATGGAAGGTCATTATGAAGTGTAAAAGGTCAAAAAACCTCAAATCTGCTCTTCCAAAGACTTGAACCATGCTAAAAAACTGAAAACATTTCACAAAAATGGTGTCATCGCGTAGGGGAGACTCTTAGCTTCGTAGAAATATTGTTTTTAAAGTGAATAGAATAAGATAAATATCATTTTATAATTTTTTACTAACAATAGGTCTTTAAGACATTTTTTCCCGTGAATGTTCATGTCTACGTTTAAGACTATAACTTTTGTTTCACTTATCAAAATATGATAAAACTTATACCATCCCAAGCGTGGACAAATTCTATACACGTTAAAAAAAAAAATTGATTTCGATATTTTTTGATATAGTTATGGCGGGCAAACGGAAAGCGCTCCGTTTTCTAAATATTTTCAGACCACTTTCACGGAAAAAATCATAAAAAAAAAATATTGCTAAAAAAAATACAAAATAAAATCCATCCCAAGATAGACAACTACATCTAACGTTTCACCAAAGGAAAAAAAAAAAAACAAGATTTGGTCATCCAAAATGCGGGCAAACGGACTACAATCTTATAAGTTTTTTCAAAAAAAAAAAACTAAGTCATATAATTTTAAGTGTTTAATATAGCTAAACTTGTCTGTTTTTTACAAAAATTAGTATTTTAGAAACTAGATTCCGAATGCTACGATTCATATTCATATAAATTTTTCTAATTTAGAGTGCGTGTATAGCTAATAATCCCTACAAGTTGAGATTTCATTGTTTTTTGCAATATGACATCCACGGATGACCCTATATTTGTCCATCAACTTCCTGCACTTACCCTCCCTTGTGATGGATCTAGATGGATGCAATGGATCTCTTAGATTCCTTTGATGGATGCAACCTTAGGTGGTGATAGCTAATGCTTAGTGTTTGGTCCCTTATTATTATCACGTAACTTAACAGTTATATGATTAATTCGCTTGAATTCCATATTTAACCCTGAAAGGGCTGACTACTAAAAATATAAGATGCTCAAATGGATAGAAAGGAAGAAAAAAGTGTGAGTAAAGTAAAAATAGGATAGGGGCACCTAGATTGGATGAGGGCACATGGTGTTAATGTCCTGGTCTGGGCGTTGGTGTCTAGGATGAAAAATGTGGAAGACTGAAAAGGAAAACTAAGAAAGTAAGGGTATAAGACTGAAAGTAGAAATAGAAAGAAAAGAAAGGTGGCCAAGGACATGGGTTAATTAGTACCATTATTACTTAGGAATCATATGAATAGTAATATGTAATCAAGACTAGATAATTACCCAAAGTATGTGATTTTGTGTCTACACTTAACTTGCCACAACTGATTTCTAGAAATAATAAGAAACCCACAAAAGGCTAAAGATTCATGGAATTTAAAATATAAGTGTGGTAAATTCCATATCAGGTCAACATAGTGTTTAAATTTAAAATAAAAGAGCAACCCAAAATAGGGCCACCCGCCTTGATATAAATCAAGGTGATGTCATTAGAGATCATTTATCATGAAGCATTGTATGTAACAAGCGAGTAACAAACTTATGCGAGAAGTATATACAAGTAGAGATAAGATACATGATGTGAATGATATAATCATGAGTGAATGCATATGACATTTTGTATCTGTTCCATGAAGATGTAACTGTTGGGAATAGTGGGAGTTTTGGGTGAAATGTTTATTCTCAATAAAGATAAGTTATTTTTCAATGGGTTTTTTACCAATTTTTTTCCCACTTATATCTTGTGTCTTGTGTTCATTTACTTTCATGTTTATGTATGTAATTTGATATCTGATTTATTATGTGATGTAATCTATCATAAAAAAAAAATTCAAACATAAACTATAATCTTTGGAAATTTATTTTGGTGGATATGTTGTAGCCTTTATTTTACCATTAATAGCCCAAGTCATGCTAACACATCATTTCTATGGAATATGAACACTCACCCAAAGCACTTAAGGGTACCAGGCCCCTCTTTTATACCAAATTTTTCAAGGAGTTATCGTGCATGCAGATATTTTCTAAATCCATAAAAAAAATCAAGTATGAAGCATAACAAGATCTAAATCACAATCATGGAGCATAAAGATTTACACAAGGATCAATATCAGATTTATCATGTAATATCCAATTACAAAAACATCAAAAATAATTATCCATCCATAACAATCAATTGTATTAATCCCTCACAAACCATAGCTAAATGCATACATAAGCGTCCTCATAAGTCATGTGAGCTCATAAATCAGAAACATAACTCTAACACATAACAGATACACCAAAATCATATAAATAAAAAAAAATATATAGGGGTGGGGACTTTCTCTTCACCGCTTATGCATCCTCAAAATAGGCTGCATGCTCAAAATAGCCATGTGCTGCTTACAAAGGTAATGAACAAGCATGTAAGCTTTCCCTAATAATATATTACATAATAATAACTTTAAATCTAATCCTATTATTGTCTCTAACTCAACATGTTGTTTGATCTCCCACTTGATCCCAAAATAGCCTTACGTAGCCTTCAATTCTTCTTGTTCTTATCCAATGTGTGCTCTACATTCCATCCTATTTTTAGCCCATACTATGCAAAATGGCTAAGTCCTGAATTCTAACTTTTCTCGGCGTGCCCTTCTTATGTTGAACTTATGTGCATACCTACACACCCCTTTTCTGTGTGCCCCATCTTTATGTACCTGTAACACTTAGGAAATAATTTATCCTGTCAACATTATCCCACACTAGCTTCATTGCCGCCCCCGACAATGGTTACTCAAACATTTTCTCTTCAAGGAATAAATAATAGATACACCAAAACCATGCATATATATGTATGTATGTATGTATGTATGTATGTATGTATGTAGTATGTATATGTATATGTATATGTATATGTGTGTGTGTGTATATGTATATGCTATACATATATATATATATATATACATATATATATATGATATATATATATATATATATGGGTGGGGATCTTCCCTTCACTGGCCTATGCATCCTCAAAATAGGTTGCATGCTCAAAATAGCCATGCGCCCCTTACAAAGGAAAGCAAGAAGCATGTAAGCTTTTCCTAACAATAGATTATGTATTAATAACTTTAGATCTAATCCTATTATTATATCTAACTCACCATGTTGCTTGATCTCCTAATTGATCCCAAAGTATCCCTGCGTAGCCTTCAAGTATTCTTGTTCTTATCCAATGTGTTCTTTGCATTCCATCCTATTTTTAGCCCATACTATGCAAAATGGCTAAGTCCCAAATTCTAACTTTCCTTGGCGCGCCCTTCTTCTGCTAAACTTTTTTGCATACCGACCTGCCCCTTTTCTATGTGCCCCATCCTCATGCACCTCTAACACTTAGGAAACACTAGCTTCATTTCCACCCCCGAAAATGTTTACTCAAACATTTTCTCTTCAAGGAATAAATAATATGGGAGTAAAGAATTTATTTACAAAAATAAATGAAAGAATGAACAAATAGTCACTATACTTCTTTCTCTACAGGAAATAACAACTATGGGTACTCCTCCTTAATGTCGTCCTCCAACTCGTTCCAATCACTGAGTTCCTTCTTTTCCTTGGCAGGGATGTCACTAAGCACCCCATCCATATCATCTAATTTCAAGTCCTCTCCCTGGTTATTTAATACTTTGAGAACATTAGCAAGGGATGAGAGCATGCTTTCCATTACATCCATTCTTCTTGCTATCATATTCCCAATTTCCTTTATCTTCTCTTTGTTAGGGTCACGGGCTGCTGTGATTACATCACACTTCTCTGCTACTAATACCAGCCTCTCCTCACACCCAAGAGTCTCATTCTACTTTGTGGAAAGGACCTCATTTTCCTCAATCAGGGTCTTTATCTTACTGGATCTTCACATATTTTCAATGTCAAGTCTGCTTTCTTTAATTCACTTTTTCTAACCTCTAACAAGGCATCCAACTCACCTATCTTCCATGCGACGAGCTTCTATGTTTTCTCCTTTTGCACTATAACTTTCTTATCCCTCATTTCCTTCAGTGCACTTAACTACTTCTTGATTAACATGTGAACACAATCTTCTAAGAAGTGTAAGGAGGAATAATATGTTTGCTCCGTCTATTCATCTATATTTGGATGTGCATCAATGACTTTTTTCCCAAGCTTTGTTGCAAAATCTAGAATTTTATGCCTTTTCTCCTTATCCTTGTTGTGCACTTCTGATAATTGTTCCACCCACTCTTTTAGGCTCTTATTCTCCTCTAACAGAGCTCTTAGATGGAAAGTTCATTTATCAATATTTCATTTGGATGTTACCAAAAATGTCAGATGCCATTTTGTTTAGTTTGCATGTACTCACTCTACTCATCAGTAAAATCTATATGTATGCTTCCTTTACTGTCAAAGCTTGTGCGCAGAGCCTTCTTCTTCATTTTTATCTTAACACATGCATCCTCCTTTATATAAAACTCTGGCTCATCGATATGCATTTGCATACCTTGGGAAACCTAGTTTTTGGTGTGCAAACTGGCCGCTTCAGGGTCTATTACCTCCCATCCATAAAGCTCCTTAGGCTTCAAAGTACTTTAAAACTAGGCACGAATGATCTTTGTGGGATCATTAATATACCTAGAAGTAGGAGTTTCATACATCTCCCCCTTATCTCCCCATGAGTTCCTACCTTTCAGAACATGCACACTAGCATCAAGTATCAGTCATTCTCTTGTGTGTGTACCAGTAGGCTCACCGGATGACTCGCTCTTATCTTCTTCTTTCCCTCAAACTATAGCACCACTCTCTATCTCGTGCTCTCCAAAATCCCCTCTATCATGCTTCACTTCTTCTACAGGAGGTTCCTCCATGTCCACAGTAATAACATGAGTATCCTTAATGATATGCAGACTTATCATCTGAGCTTATCAGCCCTCAGCTATCCCCTTAGTGGGAATATATTTACACATCTTCTTCTATGGTTCTATCTTCAGCGGGGAGTTTTTGGGTGATATCCTAGGTGGCTGTGAGGGCCTCACACCTATTCCTTATGGCCTTATCCTTTTAACACCCTCCTGAACAATTGTTCCTCAACATCCTCTCCTTTATCTATCTCCACAGTGCCCCTTTCTATTCCCACTTCTTCATTTTCTTCTTGTTTTAGAGGTGTTTCCATGGGTGATCTCTTCTCTCCTATAGTTGGTTGCCTCCTTGAGCCATTATCCAGGCCACTAATGTATTCCTTCCATTCTTCTTCTTCTGCATGGGTCAGATTGGTCTCTTCATCCTGTAATGTGCCCGCAGTATCCTTTCTCTTGGGAAATTCAAGAAGCTTGAACTCATTCTCAATATATTTTCCTTTTTCCAATTTGGGCTTAAGTTCGATGTATACCTTAGCTGTACTAAACTTCCAAATTTCTGATCTTATTGAATTGATACTAATATCATTTTAAATCATCTTCTCTATATAAGTAGACTTTCCTGGGTAGACATATGTCTTATAGAGCAAATGATTATCACAATATAATTTTTCTGCATTAAAACTCAATCTACGCGCATTTGAAAACATGTGCACTGAAGCATGGAAGTAACGTGTGGTGAAGGCATATGGGAGCTTGCACCAAGGGCTCCACTTTCCATCTTTTATTTCAAGTCTGCATATACAAAAGTGTTGGTAAACAACGAACTAGGCTTGCTTCTCTAATACCGAAGGAAGGTCCTTTGGTATCCTACATTCATATTTAAAAGCTCCACGCAAGCGCTCATATAATATTTTCAGATTTTACTTGTAGGGCCCACTCGTGGATCCATCACATGTGTACTTTACAAATCTATCTACAAGGGACTTTTTCTCTTCAGGAAATTGCCAAATATTGTCCTTAGGCCCATCGAGCACCCCAATTTCCACAAACATAATGGAAAATAAGATAGTTCCAAAACTTATCTTGTCCCCATGGTGCGCTTCCTCGATAATTGTCTCAGTAATGAAGGAGGACAAGTTGTATACCACTCCCTATGTCATTTTCTTAGCAATATGGAGCCATATTTTATTTAATTGGCTACAACATTCTTGGTTATTTAGCTTAGTGAGGAGGTGTGTGGCTTCTTGAATCACATGGTACTTTCCTAGTTTGATAATATTCATCACACACCCTCACTTCACATAAGATAGTGCAACAGAGGTGGCTTCTACAGCCACACCATCCTTGAGGTCACTACTAATCTTAGTGCCCAAGATCCTTAACCCTGTCAACCTTCCAATCAAAGGCATGGTAAGTCGCATTTGTCACCCTACAAAATAGAATAGGTCCTTGTGGACTCGGGACACCAGCCATTGATATAAATTCTCTGGTTTTCTAAAATACGATAGATCATAAAGCTACATAGCTCCAACATTTTCCAGCAACTTCTCTCCTACATTGTCATAAACGACCATGTCATTCTCTATCTGCAAAAATGTTTTTACCACCAATAGTTTGTCAAATTCCTCCTTTTTATCCTTAGTATAATTATTATAGTCGCTCACTTTACTCCGTCTAATATGTGAACTCTAATCCAATTCCATTATGATACCTTCTAGGTACTGCATTTCTGAAAATATAATTTTAGGGGTATCTTCCATCTCTACTTCCACTTTTTTTTTCTTCTTGCCCCTTGTGGTTTCTCCAGGTTCTCATTTTGGTGCCACTACGATTAAAAAATGTGTTCTTGCACTAGATTTGAGTTCTATAACTTAAAACCTGCGTGCCCTAGCTTCTCCTCAAACCCTAACTCATAGATTTACTTCCCCACACACCATTCCTTCACTCAAACACCCTCCTAATGGAGTGACAACCACTACCATGAAAAAATATCTATAGAAACTCTTTTACACACTTTCCCATGCAACTTTCTCTTCATTTCACTCTTCAACTTACTCAAACACTTCACAATGCAAGGTAAAAATGATATCACAAATCCTGTCTTTTATAATTTTTGTAAATTTGTCCACATTTTTTGCTCTCCATCTACCATCGTAATCAACATTAAATGGTGTTTTGTTCCTATTTCTACACTGATTTTTTTTGTGCCCAAGTCATAACCTTATAGCGTTCCCACTACTTCTTGACCACATAATCCCTTATGTGCGCCTTCATGTGCCAAAGTACCTATCCAATATGCCTCAAACTAAGTAGTTCCCAATGTTGTAGTCTACCTTGCATTACATTGTATGTCCATCCTCTACGTGTGGTCTTCATCATGAGAAATTTTTCTTTAACATCCCTTCCATCCGAGCACCCATAATTCACAATGCACACCAATTTGTAACAAGGCACCAATCACTTCGTATTTCCAATCCACCCCACACTAAACGTATGCATATTCCTCTACACATGAATTCAATAGATAATAATCAGCTACTGGTGCACAAGTGTGCTTATTACAAAAAAACACTAAACTAAAATTGACAAAGCATAACGACATGAAAGGAAACACATATAAATGGAATCTAATCTAAATGACATTGCTACCTTATTACAAAAACCAAGAAGACTAATTTATAGTAGGGATTCAACCTACTCCTGTTAAAATAACTGAGAAAATGAGTGTCATCCAACACATGTAACTGACAAGCACTTGAATCAAGTATATAAGTTACAACATACAGTCCCAACCAATGCACTTGAAACTTCCTAAGGTGGTGTAAAAACTTGGAATCATAAAGAAGAACCATCTGTCAAACCTCAAGTTGTTTATTCTTAATATGCCTATCATGCCATGCCTTCTTCTTGGCCTTCTCTGTCTCTTGGCTCCACAGAGAAATGGTGTTCCACTCATCAAACTACATCATTTTATCAATGTGCTCTTCAAGTGCTTGCTCATTATCCAGGCCTCCTATGCGTGCAATACGCAAAGAGGGTAACATGAATTCCACATGAAAAATAGCCTCTGCATCAAACACCAACTGAAAAGGTGTGGCTTTGTTCAATCTTTTATAAGTTGTCGTGTATGCCCAAAGTACAACATAGACTTTATCATCCCAGTCCTTCCTTTCAACATCAAAAATATTTTTCAATGTAGGTCTCAATATATTGTTAAAGGCATCAGTAGTCCCATTGGCTTGTGGGTGATAAGGGGTTATTTTATAGTGTGTCACCAAAAATTATACCAATAATATCCTGATAGTCTCATTAAGAAAATTAGTGCCCCTACCACTTGTCAAACTCAATGGACATCCAAACCTGTTGATTATGTTCTCTCATAATAATCTTGCCATTGTAGTTGTCATGCAATCCATTATAGGTGTTGTTTTTTCCCACCTTGTCAGATAATTTGTGCATGTAATAATATAACATGACCAAATCCTTCATATGGGTGGGGAAATAGGACCCAAAAATTCAATTGCCCATTTTTCAAAAGGTTATGTACTAGTAATAGGCCTCAAAGGTATTTCATCCCCGTGCCCAAGCTTTCTAAGGAGCTGAAAATGATCACATGCCTTGAAATATACTATACAATCCTTAAAAATTGTTTCCCACCAAAGGCTTGCCAACCGAATCTTGTTCACGGTGGCATTTCCTGCATAAGGACCACCTACAATCCCACCATGAGCTTCCTCCATAATATCATTACACTCATGCTCAAGACACAGTGACGAAGAACCTCGTCATGGCCTAACTTGTATAAATCTCCACCAATTAACATGTAAGGTGCACCACGTATGAAGAGTTGTTTCTTCTCCAAGGATTTCATCCCTTCAGATGCCACACCAGTTCACAAAAATACCACAATATCTTCCAAGTCAGAGGGCTCTTGGTTTAATCTAAATAGTTGTGCATCTGACATTGTATCCTCAGTGCTTTGTGCATCCTTGATCAACTTAATCCTTGATAAATGATTTGGTCTTGAAATATTCTTTCTTATATTTACCACTACTGTAAAGTCAAATTATTGAAACAATATTATCCACCTGCATATGCACCCCTAAAAGACATGCTTATTTACCAGATACTTAAGTGTAATGTGATATGTATAAAATATAAACAAATTTTCCAACAAGTACTGTCTAAACTTGTGCAACGTGTTAATCACATACAATGCTTTGCGCTCCATAGTTGTATACTTATGTTCGATTGGAGTCAATTTCCTACTTATAAATAAAATAGGATTATCAACAATAGTGTGTCCAAGTTGGGCCAACACTGCTCCAATGGCCATACCAGAGGCATCAACATGTACATGAAACTGTCTGTCCCAAGAAGGAAAACACATAATGGGCATAGAATTAAGTCTTTCCTTCAATGTCTCAAATGATTGCTACTACGTCTCACCCCAATGGAACTTCCCTTTACTCTTCAACAATTCCTCCAAGGGCACGGTGATCCTAACATATACTTTGATGAAATTCTTGTAATAACCTGTGTCCCAAGAATCCACGCACTTCACTCTAATTAGTAGGCTCCTTGAATCCCAAAATAACAATAACCTTAACATGATCCACCAAAAAACCTTCCTTGCATATGATATGTCCCAAAAAAGTTCCAAAGTGTATAACAAAGATACACTTCTTGATGTTAAGAGAGATGCTCAACTATCGGAACCTCTCAAACATAAGCGTAAAATTATCACAATGATCTTTTACCAGCCCATATACAGTCCAATCATCCAAGTAAACCTATTAAAACTTATGAATAAAGTCCTAAAATTCTTGTACAATGATGCACGAAAAGACTGCAAGTGAATTCTTCAATCCAAAAGGCATAATGATGTATGCAAAACTTCTGCATTCAATGGTGAAAGTTGTTTTCTCTTGATCTTCTTTAGCAATCTGCACCTGATGGTAACCAGAGAATCCATCACTGAAGGAGTATATCGCAACCTACAACGCCTTCCAAGATCTCTTCTGTAAATGGTGCGGGAAAGGGATCTATCACACAACAACATTCAACTCTCTATAATCCACAAAGATCCTTATCTTATCTTCTTTCTTTATGCTTATCACCATAGGGATAACCCACTTTGATTGCTCAATGGGCTCAATGATTCTATATTTTAGCATCTCATCAATCTCTTCCTTAATCTTGAAGTACATATTAGGATTCATCCTATAAGGCCTCTTCCTAACCCGGCACACACATTCCTTTAATTTTATCCCCATCTCACCCAAAGAGTGATGCACTCCTTTCAACTCATGATAGCCCCTAGGAAATAAGTCCTAGAACTTGCACAACAACTCAATTATCTTATCCACCTCTTATTTAGACCAATAGTCAACAATAATGGCCTATTTAGGTTTTGAATCTGTCCCAATATTGAAATTCTTCATTTTCATAGGCTCATGATATGCACGCACCTTCTCATCTTCACTGTCTAAGACCTCACTCATACTAAACATCCAAATTCTCCACTTCCTCATCATCAATCATATACACCATTTTACCTTTCTCTTTTTCTAACAAGGAACACCCAATCTGTTCTTCATCTGTCTCCTCTTCATAAAAATGTGCATCCATATCTGACTCAACTAGCAATTCCTGAACAAGATCCTCAGCCTTTGCATTATCTCCCATAGTAAGGTGCTTCATTTTCTATAAAGCTTCATTCACTAACGATTTAGTTGAAAAATAGTCAAAATTTTGAATCATACCTGCATTCAGTTTTTTCCAATTCCTTGTTTCTCTATTTAACTTTGCATAGACATACCAAGTGCGCACGTAGCCTCACAAGGTGGAATAGAACTTATGCACCCATAGTGAAGGTGGTAAGGCCTCCTGTCCCTCTGTCTATATTCTCTCACAATCCTGAACATGATGCGAGGCAATGGGTTTTCCATGAAATTCACATGTTTTGGTTGGCGCATTGCTCCTAAGAAATTGATTAGAGAGGGTGATTATCACTTCTTTCCACTCTAAAATATTATCTTTGTGTGTGATCCACCAACACACTATTATCCTGTGTAGGGTATACACCAGTATATTTCTTCTCTCCACTTGATCTTTCCATTGGGCTTCCATAGCACGTTAAAATACATAAGGGCTTCCTTCGCTAGTGTACCTTGGTACCTGGTTACTGCCAAAATGCCTAATACAATGTGACCTAATTACACAAGTAACTGTGCTCCGCATCTCACGCCTGACCATTTCATAAGTCCCGTGCACCAAATTTTCACTAGCAATTCTAGTTGTATCACTCATATACTAAACTTCATCCCACTAAATCAAACCTTCCTTAGATGGCTCAAGAACTTCAGGGTCTCTAACTGTACATGCATAAAGCATGTTCAAATCTTATTCGCTCAAGGGTTTTACATAAGGTGTAGCTTTCCCATTTGTTAAAGGAATAATCATGCACTTCTCTTTGTTCTTGAAACTGATGTAACCTGTATTAAAGTGTAGATCAACATTATTCACGTAACACTTAGGGCGCCTAAGAAATGTTGGGAAACTATCTACTTCTGCAAGCACTAAGACCTCAAAGACCCCAGTAAATGTGGCCACTTGAATAGTAATAGTGACATCCTTTAGTACTCCAACGGGTGTGGCTCTAGTCTGGTTTTCCATATAAAAAACATTCAAAGATGGATGTAATGGTGGTCTCCCCATCTGATTCCATGCATCCAAAGTGATTACATTCACTTCTACATATTTATCAATTAGTATGTTACTCAACAACCACTCATCAACAAATGCATTCAAACTGATCTCCTTATCATATTTAATATTATGAGGAGGTAAGTTCACATGTAATATATGATTCTCGTGCTTAGATCCAATGTGTGGTATCTTATTCCTTAACCATTCCCCTAATAAAGGAATGATACCCTCTTGCGCAACATCTTACAAACTTCCTTCAAGTCATAAACATCTTTCTAGGGAAGCTCAATTGGTCTTCGCCTATTGCAAATTATGTGACTGCTCCTTTAAACATTTTATCTCACCTTACAAGTTTATAATAACCTCCATAGTCTCTTGGTATACCTCTTTCTAATGGGAAGGGTTTGGATATTTCACAATTATCATCTCTTGTTTTGTAGCAGGCATCTACTTCAGAACCTCACGAACACACGCAACCTCAACGTGTGTAGTGACTAACACTAGAAACATCTTAGGATCGAGTGCTAACTTTGGCATCCACTAATCTTCCACAACACATTGTACTCTAACAATTCCCGTGCCCTTATCCTGCTTATGTTGCTTGGTCATATGTTCATACAAATCTAGGCATTCCTCAAATTTATGATTCTTTCCACACCATGAGAAAATAATGTTTTAAGGGCATTCACACCTATAATTATCAGGTGACCCACAAGGAAAATAGGTTCCACGGGGGAAGACACTCTTCCACCACCATGATAATGGCCTATGTATCCTCCACGGTAACCTCTACCTCTACCACCTCCATCATAGCACCCTTTATTGTGATTATGATTATGATGTTCACCTTATTCCTTAGAATTACTTGCAACATTGGTCTTACCTACACCAATATCAATAGCCTCATGAATCTGATCAATCAATATGTAATTCTTTATGTCATGAGTGTGGAACTTACAAATCTTACAGTAACAAGACACATTTTTCCTAATAGCGTTTTGCAGTAGAGGGCACCTACTCAAATCATGGTCCAAGTGAAAAATATCAAAATCTAACAACATGGTGCACACCAACTTACGAGGGAAGTTATCCTTGGTATGTCCTTCCACCTCGTAATCCATGTACCAAATATCACTACGTGTCTCATGGGTTGAGTTGGCTGACAATTTCTCCAATTGCTTCGCCATAGATGTTAGATGTACCTCCAAGAATGGGGTAACTCTAGTGTCTACACTTCCAACTACCTTAGCACACATAGTTTCCTCTAATTTCTCACATGGATATGTAAATTTCTTATGAGAGAGAACCATTATAAAAGGTGTGATCAGTCTACCAAAAAACCACTGAGCATGTTGGATATGGTGTATTCCTTAAGACAACTTTGATGACAAAGTTTTAAAACGGGCATTATACTCCTTGACACTCTCAGTCATGCCCTGCTTAATGTCTTTTAGTGTGCTGATGCTTTTTTGTTCAAACTCAGGTATATGAAACTCAACTAATAAAGCATCACACAATGCGTTATAATCCATAACAATCTGATTCAGATCATACTTCCTATACCAACTACTAATGCGCCCTTACAAAGTTGTAGCAAATTGACTTGCCTTGTGCTCAAGAGTTGTAATCCCCTTAGTGCACCATAGTATTTCACATGTATGCACATGTTATGTGGCATCCTCAATACCTCTGTACTATGGAAGATGAAGATACATTTCATAATAAACTTGTTGGGGTTGGTGCGCACCATGCCCACTAGATCTAGAACCTGTATTACCTCCACCACCAGAGCCTAGCGATCCATTACATCCCAAACCACCTGACCCTCCTGATCCTCCTCCTATAGCAGCCACTGGACCAGATGATGTGTTGCCTTGTGTTCCAATAATTGTACTAAATTGAAATCCCATAGTTTACAAAGTTTTTCTACTTCCAGGCATATTACCAATGTTCTACGTGCCCACATTTTTCCCTGAAGACGTGCCAAAAAATATACCACCAATAGGACCACCAAATAAAGAAGACTATGCGGCCATATGATAAAATCCTATTGTTATCCAAAATAAGCTCATGCTTATTTTTGGTTAACTACACCCATTTTCCCTCCTTTAGTGCTTCAATCCAATTTTTCAAATATTCTAAGCACTCAAGGTTTCCTAAAAATATTTCCATCAAATGGTAAATTTCTTCCCCTTTCCAAAAAATATAAATAAGTCCTTCTAACTCCTAATATTTCACAAGTTACAGGCAGGCAAGCCTTGGAAGGTATTTTCACCCAAAAGCGGACCGGTGGGAGTTTTTAAGGATTTTTATCAATGTGGGGCGGTGGGAGATTTTGAGAATTTTTGCACAAATGGAAAATGAGGGCTGGCGGGCCCAAAGAGGGAAATTTGCCAAAGTGAATTTCGGGTCGGCTAGTTTATGGGGATTTTTGGAAATTTTGTGCTTTTTACAAATAGGGCACAAAGTGAATTTCAGGCCCGTAAGCCCACGAGGGATCTTAAAGCCAAAATGAAGAAAAATTCCTAAGGCCCGTAAAGGGACATGTGGTCAAGTTGAAAATTCAAAGCAGGATGGCGGGTCGTCGGAGGCAATTTGAAATTTTTGCCCCAAGAAGGCATAAAGTGAAAAAATGAGCCACACCTCCACTGACACCTAGAGGAGCCACATGTCAAGCCTCAATTGCATGCGGGCCGGTGGGCCTTGGAGTGACTTTTCACCCAAATGGAAAAAGCAGACCGTTGGGTCCGAAAATGTTTTTTTTTGCCAAAAGTGAATTGCAGGGCTGCGGGGCAATTTTTGCATTTTGTATTTTTGGTGCCAAAAGGCACAAAGTGAGTTTCAGGCCCGTGGACCCATTCTGTTGACTGGTTTTTGCCATTTTTGTATGGACCCAACTCAAACATTCAAATGGACATATTTTGACCCAGTGCCTAAAATTTAACAAATTTGGCACCATTGGAAAGGTCTTGACCTCGCCTATACCATGAAAACCCGAAACTTTAATTTCAAAGAATTTTGGTGGGTGAAAATGGGGAAACGTCTTCATGTCATTAATATGCAATCCGATTGTCCCCAACAACCAGATCAGATTTGATTCAATCCGTTGATCTCCCTTCTTTAACACTCTGAGTAGACACAAAGCAGTAGACATGACAAATTTGGGGTGGATTTGCAAAGGCATTGATGGCCAATAGCTGAGCTTCAAATTATTTTTCCCACCTCTCTCTCCTTCTTCACTCTATGCTACATCTATAAAAGAAGGATTTGGGCTCATTGTAAAAGGTTGGACATTTCTATTTTGCGCCCTCCTTTCTTCTTTTGTTCACAAGTGGATTTTTGGAGCTTTCAAACCTCCCATTCGAAATATAATACAAAGTTCCTCATCTCTTGGCCGTTGTAATGTATTGTATCAATTTTGGAGAAATAATATATGTCTGTGGGTGATTTCTAACCCTTTCATGTGTTCATTTTTGTCTTTCTGATCTTTCATTGCATTTTGGTTACCTGTGCATGGTGTTGTATTGCATTATTGTGGTCTAAGTTAAGTTACATAACGGGTATCTAACATTCCTTTGGTGCATCACCCCATTAGCTTAGGTTTATTTTCTTACATCTTCTCAACCCTGTCTTCTTGGTAAAATAGAGTATATTTAGAACAGATCCTCTGCAATTTATTTATGTGCACCTGAACATAGGAATAGGAACCTTCCTTAATCCAGAGAGCTCTCTCAACTTGCAATGTCCCATGCCTTGAGAGATGCTCCATGTTGTGTAATCATACTGAAATTATCAACCCCTCTGGTTACAGACATTCAGGGGTGCTATGATTCTACACTAACAATTTTGGCATGGCCGATGGGAGCAAGAATTCTCCATCTTTATTACAACAAGATTGATGTGCCCTTGTTGTAATTTTTCAGTTTTTAAGAAGCTTTGAAATTGCACATTTGGTGACTCCAAAAGAATCATAATCTATTGGTTTCAATAGTCCAAGCTTTTCAAGTTCATGAGAAGAATACAAACAAGGTCAAGAACTAGAGAGGAGTGCCTATTTTTCTATCTACACTTGTCCCCAGACAGAGGGAGAAGGGGGAGAAGAGCCCAGAGGTCTCCACCTCCTCCAAGTAGAACCTTGTCAACACCTCCCCCTAGTAGACCATTCATTCAATCAACAAGGGTTCTCAGGCCAATCATAATGGCACAACCACCCAACCCACCCTATGTTGAATTCTTTGGGGAGCAGCCCACTCGCTCTCAATGCACAAAATCCAGTCCCATAAGCAACATTAAAGAGCATTCCATATTTCACTTGAGATAAAAAAACGTCTCCTAGTGACCACATTCAAGACATGAGATCACCGAGATGGATACTGCAGTCAAGTTGCTAACCTCTTCACTCAAGGTCAAAGCTTCACAATGGTTCAGGAGTCTAACAACAAGCTCTATTTAGACCTGGGACCATCTGTGTAGAGCTTTCCATAACCAATTTGGAGAAAAAGGGGATAACATGTCCTTGTTAGAGCATTTTAAAACCATCAAGAGGGCCCCTACTGAGAAGCTGACATATTTCAACTTCAGATTCCAAAGGATATGGGATAGGATTCCATTAGCTGTAAGGCCCACAGATGAAGGTGCTTTCTTATGCTTCCTTAGAGATATAAATTCAGATATTTATTTAATGATTCAATCAATGGGAAGTTAAACCTTACCTGCAACCTATAACATTTCCTTAAGAGCTGAAAATTGTCTAATTCAGGGTGGCAAGCTTGCTCCTAGGCCACCTATGCCTCTATACCCAGAACTAGGAGATCCAAGCACTAGTCAGACACCTACATTAGCTCCTATACCTACTCCTAGGAATCAGAGTTTAGTTGAAGCCTCTACCTCATCCTCCATTACCTCAAAAGAGCTTCAAGAAGTTATGAAATAGTTAGAAAACCTAGGGACTAAGCTAGTAACTATCAAAATGCAACAAGCTCAGAGTTCTAGGCCATATCATCCTCAGACTCAGTATCAAGCTAGACCCCCATATCAGCAAAATAGGCCACCAGCCCAGGATACAAATTAGAATCAAAGCCAAGGACAACCTCAAGTTGTTAGGCCCTTCCAGTCATATGATCTAAACACAGCTTCAACATCAAGGGCCTTGGTTCCAACAAAAAACAACATGGAACAAGAATATGATTTTTTTTTCCCATGTATTCAGCCTCATAACCAATCAATGTGTTTTAATGGTGTACTAAACCAAGCCTTGATGGTACAGACCATTGGTGTGTCACAAGAGTCTAGCCAAGAAAAAAATCAGCAGCAAGGAGCTCAGCAAGAGGCACCTCCAAGTGAAACTATGCTTGTCAATTGGAAAGCTGAAGATTTCTGTGGTATGAATCAAGCCCCTTCTCAAAGTGTCTATGCCAATACATATTCCAAGAAAATTAATATTGGAGAGGGACAATCACTAAACTCAGGTAATCCTCAACCCTCCATTACTCCACAAGGTGTTGGCACTCAGAATGCAACTCCCAATATGCAAAGTCAGTCCAAGCCACCTTCCAAATCCACTATGGCACCAGTTGTAGCGACCCATGTGCAAGAGAAAAATGTACCAGGGAAGGGGCAAACAAAAGGATATCTCATTTAATATCATTGAACAAATGAAGAAGACAAATGTGAACATTTCAATGTGGGAGTCACTGGCCATTCCAGGATAGAGAGATCTGTTGCAGACTACTATGGCCAATTGGTCAAGCTCAAATCAGCCCCCTAACCAACAAGAGAAAGTACTTACCAATGTGTCTCAGCCTAAATGAAACCATGGAGGACAACAAGGTAAGAATCTGAAGCCCCCTCCATTCTATGTTTCATTGATCATTGGGAACAAATTGGTACACAATTAAATGATTGATTTGGGGGCAAGTAGCTATGTAATTCCAAAACAAATAACCGATCAGTTGGACCTTCAATATGAATTCATCTCCAGGGAGTAGTGCAATTATATGGGACAACAATGACAACTATTGGAGTCACTAAAGATTTGAGCCTCACACTACACGCCTTCCCCAATGTGACTATATTGCAAAACATGTCAGTAATAGACTTGCCGCCACATTTTGCATTGTGTTTTTCGAGAGACTTCACTGCTAAGATTGGGGGCTATCTGTCTGCTAACTGGTCTACCACATTCTCTTTAGAACAAGGTATGGAGCTAAGGCTACAATTAGATCCAGAGCCCATTGTAGATTACCATATTGAGTCTTATGTTACCCAACCCGATCAATGCCAATTTGCTCAACCTTTAATCAAGAGGACCTCCCAAGCACTTGTGAAGCATTTACCAAGGTGGGGTGTATCCCAGACTTGACCCTCGACGAGTGGGTGAACAACAGACATGCTTTTTGACCCCTATAAGGAGATGGAGGAATATGAGCTAGGAGTCTATTGTTTTCATGAGGAGAATCATCCTCTTCCTGACATCATTAAGCCAAACCACAAATATGACAACAAGGTATGGTAGTTATTCTTTGATGGCTCAAGAAGTAGGAAAGGAGTCGGAGGAGGAGCTATGCTTGTCTCGCATCAAGGTATGAAATACTACTCAACTTTTCGTTTCTAATTTTCTTGCTCAAATAACACAACAAAGTATGAAGCCTTGGTTCATGGACTGCATTGGGTAAGGAAACGAGGAATCAAGAACTTGCAGGTGTTTAGTGATAGTGAGCTAGTTTCAAATCAAGTCCGAAGAAAAAATGCTTCCAAGAACGACCTATTAAAGAGTTATAAGAACAGGGTATGGGGACCTTCTTTGAGTATTTTTGAGGCATTCGACATCAAATCCATCCCAAAGATTAAGAATGAAGTAGCAGACAAAATAGAAGCATTTATGTCGTAGATAGTATCAAGAGTGAGAAGCATCAACCTCATATCAAGTTGGTTGTAAGGCCAGTTTTCCCAGACAACAACACAAGCTGGCAAGTTTTTAAAAATGATTACCAAATTGTCAACTTTCTACAAGAAGAAGCTGAGTTCTCCTCCAAGAACCAAGACAAAATAGAGCAACAATATGGTGATCAAGTGGTATAGCTGAGGACCAACAAACTACAAAAGGGTCTTGTTACTTTGGAATCAATATTTAACCCAAATGACGAGTTTTCAGAAGGAGAAGGAAAATAATCAGGTAAAGGGTGAAGATTGAGAGCCCATTTTTATAAAAGAGGGAAAAACGTTGCAGATTGGCAAGATAAGCACTCAACAAGAGAAATATGAATTCATTTAGCTTTGTCAAGAATTCCTAGATGTTTTTTCCTGGACTTACAAAGATTTAAGAAGGTTCAATCCAAAGCTGGCACAACACACCATTGAGCTAGATCCGAGAGCCAAGCCTTTCAGACAGAAGTAAAGGCCAATAAATCCCCACATTGATCCTCTCACGAGAAAAGAGATGAACAAGCTAATTGAGGCCAATATCATCTTCCCTATCAAGCATTCGAGTTGGGTTACAAACTTGGAGCCTGGGAGGAAGAAAAATTGAGAAATCCGGTTGTGTGTGGACTTTTATGATCTGAACAAATCATCACTTAAGGATCACTATCCACTTCCATCAATGGAAAATATCTTACAAGTTGTAGTTGGTTCTTAGAGGTTTTCACTATTAGATGGATACGTAGGCTACAACCAGATAATGGTGAAAGAGGAAGATCATTCCAAGACAACCTTCACCACCAAATGGGGAACCTATGCTTATAAAAAGATGCCATTTGGAATGTCAAATGCCAGAGCAACATTTCAACAAGCCATGGACATGGCATTCAAAGGCTTGATACATAATGTGGTCCCTCATGTATCTAGATGATATCACTATCTTCTCAAAGAATTTTACAGACCATCTCTTCCACCATAGACAGGTATTTCAGAGGTATAGAAGGTTTGGGGTGTCATTAAACCCAAAAAAGTGTTTGTTCCTAGCTCATGAAGGGAAATTGTTGGACCACATTGTCTCAAGAGAGGGATTGTAAATTGATCCTGAAAGGGTTGAAGCCATCCTGACACTTCCATTGCCATAGCATAAAAATTCTCTCCAAAGCTTCTTGGGGAGAATAAACTTCATTCACAGGTTTATACCAGATTTTTTATAATCTTGTGAATCCTTTAATAACGATGTTAAAGAAAAGTATTGAATTTAAATGGAAAGAAGAAGGCAAAGAGAGTTTTGAAGCCATGAAACTCGCAATATCACAGGCTCCAACTCTTATTAACCTAGACTTCTCAAGAGATTTCATGCTATATGATTTTGGAGGGTTAGACACAATCTCAACCATCTTGGTCCAGCCTAACAAGGAAGGTTCAGAAGAACCAATAGCTTTCTTAATTCAGAGCTTGGAGGACTACGAGGTAAAATACTCTTTCATTAAAAAACATGTCCTTGTTATTAGGAGCCTGAATAAGTTCAGACACTTGGTCTTAAACAATAGGATTCGAATGCTAGTATCTCATGCTGGTGTCAAGGATTTTCTTGTAATCAAGGACTTGAGTGAGAAGAAGGTAGGTTGGATCACCTGGGTAATGTAATATGATATTGAGATCAAGGTTACCAACTGGTTCGAGGTAAGGGTCTGTGTGAACAACTCACCTCCAAGCAACAAACTGAGTCAATGGGTGAAAAAGAGGCTATCCTATTTATACAGAATGATCAAGAGTAGCCAGTTGATGATGCACCTACTCCATGTTGGACCCAAGCCTTGGTGCATTACCTTCAAATAGGTTTTTTCCCTCCAAAATGGAACAAAGCAAAAAGGAGATACTTCATACTACATGCCATCCCATATGTGCTTATTGGCGGTGTCTTGTTTAAGAAGGATATCAATAGTGTTCTACTAAGGAGCATTGGGACTGGCCAAATTGAGAGAATGTTGCATGAGTTCCATGATGGAGAAGTAGGAGGTCAATTTTCCCCTTGAGTAACAACTCAAGATCATGAAAGTTGTTTATTATTAGCCTACAGTGTTTAGGGACAACTATTCATGGGTTAATAAGTGCAAGAAGTGTGCATTCTTCACAAGAAAAGAGAAATTAGCATCCCTACCCCTTCGTCCCATTTCAGTGGATCAATCATTCATGCAGTGGGGACTAGACTTCATTGTGGCGATTAACCCAAATTCAAGCCAAGGCCACAAGTGGATACTTACTTCAACATATTATTTCACCAAGTGGAATGAAGCAGTGGCACTAAAAGAAGCAAATGAATCCAACATCTTGGATTTATATGAAGTAATAGCCACCAAGTTTGGAGTCCTTGCCACTATTATATCAGATAATGCATTGGTATTCCTTGGTACAAGGATCACCGAATGGGAAATAGGGAATGGTGTATACCTTAGCACTTCATCAAATTATTACCCTCAAGGTAATGGCCAAGAAGAGTCCACAAACAAGAACCTATTAAGGATTATCAGGAGGACTCTTGATGAAAATCAAATAACTTGGCATACAAAGCTCAAATCAGCTCTATGGGCTGATAGGATCACATCAAAGAGGTCCATAGGTAGCTCCCCATACAATCTTGTGTATGGAAAAGAGGTAGTATTGCCCATATCATTGGAGTTTCCCGCTCTGGAGCTCATGAAACAGTTAGAGCTAGTTGAGTTTGAACCTATGGCAATCAGATATACAGAGCTAATGGAGGTAGGCGAGGCAAGAGAGCATGTAATACAAGTCATAGAAAATGATCAAGCATTAATAAAGAAGAGTTTTGATAAGAGAGTAAGAATGAGGACCTTTCAAGAAGGGGACTTAGTTCTAAAGTGGGATGCAAATTAGGAAAAACTAGGAAAACATTCCAAGTTTTATGCCATTTGGAGTGGCCCCTACATGGTCACAAGATGCGCAAGTAGCAATTCCTTCCAGCTGGCTAAGTTGGATGGTGAAGAATTGTAGATCCCAGCCAATGGGATCTACCTCAAACACTGCTACTAAAAGGAAAAATTCCTCACCCTTGTAAAATATTAGCCTAGGTTTTTAATTTCCCTAAGTGTGTATGCACATTGTTTTGTTGTAGCATAGGTTTTATTTCCCTGAGTCCTGTGGCACATGTTTTTTTTGCTCCAGGTTTGCGTCGTTATACAGTTCGATGTGCCTCTAGGTGAATGCACCAGGCCCTTCAACATTTTCATCAGGGAGACCCATGGTCGCCATGATAGTTGATAATTTTAAAATAGAACAAATACAGAGCAACTAAAATCGAGTCTCGAAGGGCCCATTTCCAAAAGATTCAGGGTCAGCTCTGGTTCCAACAATGTCTAAGTAGCTCAGGGATCAGAATTAGGCTATCAATTATGACTCCATGCCCAATGGATGCTTCACAAGGCAACTAGTCTATTCATCTAGCGGGAAGATGTCCCCTGTGAGTCGCCAAATTGTTATCCAAAATAAGCTCATGCTATTTTTGGTTAGTTGTACCCATGTTCCCTGCTTTAGTGCTTCAATCCAATTTTTCATATATTCTAAGAACTCAAGGTTTCCTAAAAACATTTCCATCAAATGGGAAATTTCTTCCCCTTTCCAAAAATATAAAGAAGTCCTTCTAACTGCTCATATTTCGCAAGTTACGAGCCGACAGGCCTTTGAAGGTATTTTTGCCCAAAAGCAAACTGGCGGGAGTTTGTAAGGATTTTTGCCAATGCGGGGTGGCAGGAGATTTTTAGACTTTTCGCCCAAATGGAAAATACGGGCCGGCGGGCCCGAAGAGGGAAATTTGCCAAAGTGAATTTCGGGTCGGCGGGTCTGCGGGGAGTTTTGGAATTTTTGTGCTTTTTACAAATAGGGCACAAAGTGAATTTTGGGCCCGTAAGCCCACGGGGGATCTTAAAGCCAAAATGAAGAAAAATTCCTAAGGCCCGCAAAGGGACATGTGGCCATGTTGAAAAGTCAAAGCGGGATGGCAGGTCTTCGAAGGCAATTTGAACTTTTTTCCCCAAAAAGGCGTCAAGTGAAAAAATGAGCTACACCTCCGCTGACGCCTAGAGGAGCCACATGTCAAACCTCAATTGCATATAGGTTGGTGGACCTTGGAGTGAATTTTCACTCAAATGGAAAAAGTGGACCATCAGGTCTGAAAATGTTTTTTTTGCCAAAAGTGAATTACGGGGTTGTAGGGAAATTTTTGCATTTTTTATTTTTGGTGCCAAAAGGCACAAAGTGAGTTTCGGGCCCACGGACCTGTTTTGTTGACTAGTTTTCGCCATTTTTATACGGACGTAACTCAAACATTCAAATGGACATATATTTCAACCCAGTGCCCGAAATTCAACAAATTTGGCACTGTTGGAAAGGTCTCGACCTCGCCTACGCCATAGAAACCTAAAAATTTAATTTCAAAGAAGTTTAGTGGGTGAAAATGGGGAAATGTATTCATGTCATTAATATGTAATTTGATTGTCCCCAACAACCAGATTATATTTGATTTGATCCACTGCTCTCCCTTCTTCAACATGCCGAGCAAACATAAAGTGGTGGACATGACATATTTGGGGTGGATTTGCATAGGCATTGATGGCCAGTAGTTGAGCTTCAAATTAGTTTTCCCTCCTCTCTCTCCTTCTTCTCTCTTTGTTGCATCTATAAAGGTGTTGGGCTCATTGTAAAAGGTTGGACAATTTTTTTTGTGCCCTCCCTTCTTCTTTTGTTCACAAGTGGATTTGTGGAGATTTCAAACCTCCCATTTGAACTGTAATACAAATTTCCTTGCCCCTTGTCCGCTGTAATGTATTGTATCGATTTTGGAGCAATAATATATGTCTATGGGTGATTTCCAACCCTTTCACGTGTTCATTGTTGTCTTTTTGATCTTTCATTGCATTTTTGTTACATGTGCTTGGTGTTGTATTGCATTCTTGTGGTCTGTGTTAAGTTACAGAATGGGTGTCTAACATTACTTTGGTGCATCACCTCATTAGCTTAGGTTTTTTTTCTTGCATCTTCTCAACCCTATCTCCTTGGTAAAATAGAGTAGATTTAGAATAGATTCTCTACAATTTATTTGTGTGCACCTGAACAGAGGAATAGTAACCAGCCTTAATCCAGAGAGATCTCTCAACTCACAAGGTCCCACACTTTGAGAGATGCTCCATGTTTTGAAATCATACTGAAATTCTCAACCCATATGGTTTCAGACATTCAGGGGTGTTGTGATTCTGCACTAAAACCTATATTTAAAGGAAAATGGAAGCTACCTGTCACTACTGAAGCACATGCACTATCTTGACTCTCAATAAATGTTTGAGGAACTAGAACACCAAACTCAAGGGCTAGGTCACCAGGTGGGATCAGATGCTTGCTCGCAGATATTAATCATTCTTCCTCGGATGCACTCTCATTAGAAAGCCAAAGGGGACTTTCTACCATGCTTTCCTAAGGATGGGAGAACTAGATTCTCTAGCTCACATATTCCATGTGACCTCAAAATCCTTCCTAAGACATCTGTCTCCTCAAATCCAGATACTCCTCAATGTCACGTCTCTTCATCAATTCCCTCCCTCAAAATTCATTATACTTAAGATGACTTTATTCTCTCTTCTTTGTTGCCACCATGTCTACCATATTTCACCACACATGCTCCTACCCCCGCGTGCAATGGGGTTTAGCTATCCATGCGTCATTCTTTCAAATCCAGAGTTACCAACAAGATCTTAATTGCTAAAGGAATAACACACAAATAAGATCCTCTGGGTTTAGGTAAGAATTGAAACTCAACAACCTCTGTATAGGAATAAGTAGAAACAACGTACTCCAATGTGTAACTATGCAAAACATCACTCCACCAGTGATCTACAGTGCATGTCCAAGGTTCATCGGCATCATGCAAATTCTGGTAGTCTTCATGTGTCCAAACAATAGATCTGTACCTCCAATTTCTCTTTGATGCATATGCTACTAGCCACTCATACAATTATATGGGGAAAAAAAATGTCTCATAGAGATCATGATACAAATGTTCTTCAACCCATGCGCACACATCAAAATCAGGTCCAATATTATATTTGTGAGAAAACTCATCCTCTAAATTTTTAACCCAACTCTCAATATTGTTCAAAGTCAACTGATATGTCTTCATCATGCAACATCCTTGCAACATCTCGAAAAGAGGTCTCGATAATGGAACTAAAATTTAGCCTTTATTTTACCAATAACATCCCAAGGTGCGCTAGCACATCATCCAGATGGAATCTGAATGCTCACTTGAAGCGCGCAAGGGTACTAGGCCCCTCTTTTATACTAGATTTGTCAAGGAGTTAGCATGCATGAAGATATTTTCTAAATCCATAACAAACAATCAAGTATGAAGCACAACAAGATCTAGATCACAATCATGTAGCGTAAAGATTTAAACAAGGATCAAGATCATATTTACCATGTAATAAATAGTTATAGAAACATCAAAAATAATTATCCATCCACAAAGATCCATTATATTAATCCCTCACAAACTAAATCTAAATACATACATAAGTGTCCTCATAAGTCATGTGTGCTCATAAACCATCAACATAACTCTAACACATAACAGATACACCAAAATCATACAATTCAATACAAATATATAGGAGTGGGGAATTTCCCTTCACCACTTATGCATCCTCAAATAGGCTTCATGCTCAAAATAGCCATGTGCCGCTTACAAAGGTAATCAAGAAGCATGCAAGCTTTTCCTAATAATAGGTAACCTATTAATAACTCTAAATCTAATCCTATTATTATCTCTAACTCAACATGTCACTTGATCTCCCACTTGATCCCAAAATAGCCTTACGTAGCCTTCAATTCTTCTTGTTCTTATCTAATGCATGCTCCGCACTCCATCCTATTTTTAGCCCATACTATTCAAAACAGCTAAGTCCCAAATGTGCCCTTCTTCTGCTAAAATTCCGCATGTACCTATGCACCCCTTTTCTACGCACCCCATCCTTATGTGCCTCTAACACTTAGGCAAGAATTTTTCTGGTCAACATATGTAGACACAAAATCTATGCACTTGGGTACATTTTTAAGTCTTAAAAGCATGCTAGCATTTACATGATTCCTAAGTAAGTAAACTAGTAATCGTTAACTCCCATTAGCCTTTTACTTTGTCTTTTGCACTTTCATTGGCTTTGTATATCTTACACTCTTGCCAGCATTTGACTGTTTTATTTTTCTATGGCCTCAGATACCAGCTCCCAGTTAAGACACTATCATCAAGTGTTCCTGTCCTGTTGTGTGTTCCTATCCCTCTTTACCTTTTTCATATACTTTTTGACCTCTTTCACTTCTTAAGTAATTTTTACTACTTTTGCTTGGCCCTTCAGTTTTCAATTACAAATTCAAACAAGGGAATCATATAAATACACAATTTATTTTTCAAAATAAAAGACAAAGAACTAAGCATTACATACTACCACTTAAGCTTGCATTTAAAAGGTACAAGAACATCAAAGGCATCCATATATCACTCATACAAGGGAAAATGGTTGCATCACATCTACATGTAAAACATAGGTGGGGTGAACTTCTTTCTTTCTAGTTATAGGTACCTTTGACAATCGACGAATGAATCTCAAATGACAGATATGAATCAATAGTGAACCTCTTCCAACACAGAACATATCAGAATCTTAGCATTTTCCTGGCCACTAGCACCCAAATCTAGTCACCAGTGCCTAAACACTCCTGCAGGTGCCCCTGTCTTGTGTCATTCTGAGTCCCAAAACCTGCAGAGAGATTTGAGGATGCTGCCTACATTCTGTTATAGTATTTCACCTACTCATATAACTTTCAGTTTTCTCATAAATCAACTAAGTCCCCCTATCTCTCCTTCTTGCTTAGGGTTTTATATTACACATGCTTTTTTACTTACATCTTACTGTATATTAGCATTTGTAAATCATTTATTACAGTAGTTACTCTGTAATTAGATTTAACTCAATTTTTATTAAATTAGGATAATTAAATATGTGCTATTATTTATCCCTGTAGTTTCACTAATATGGTATCATAGCTGGTGTTTGTGCTTATGTAGGATATATCTGATTGTTTATGATTTGTAGGTGCAAAGAATCTTGTAGACATGAAGAAATTGGAAATTCGCAAGACCCATGACACCCTAACCAGTGTTGCATCGATTTTTCAGCCCTACAAGGTGCACAAACCCCAATTCATGTGATTTTAGATGCTTTAAATTTGTATGAATGATCAAAACTTAGGTTATTATTCTCTGTTTGGTTAGACCTATTATTTTATTTTAACCACAACTTTCCTCTATTTTACATATGCATATGATAATTTATTAGCGTAATATTCCCTACAAGTCTCTCTATAAGATGTCCACCGATCAATTTGACTCGTTACCTTGTTAACATGTGCCATTAATGCCTCCAATGTGTTTGCAAGTGAGGCACAAAGAGGATTTTTTGAATGGGGATCCTGTTAGTGTGAAATCACAGCACCCCCAAATGAGTTATGGATCTGGTTTTCTAAGGCAAGGTCATTTGGTGTGATTTTCATAACATTGGATCATTCCCCAAGTTGTGGGACTTGTAAATGAGAATGATCTTCCAGAGAGGGTTGGTTCCTCTTCCTAATCCTATCACTAAACTACTTCTAAGGAAATAAATGTGACTATCTACTCCTAATCTAACAATTCCAAGGGACCAAGGAGAGAGAGAGAGAGAGCATGAAAATAAAGAAATCCTACACTACATAGGTGATAGCACCGATAAAAGGGAATGAGATATTCTGTTGAGGGAGAAAGAAATAGAGAAAATGGAGATGAGGGAGGTTAGACAAAAGTGACACGACCCAGATCTCAAAATTCACCATTAAACTCCATGAAACACAACATATTGCACCTACAAATGTGAAATACATGCACAGAAAAACAAATCTGGAAGGGAGAGGCACAGAGAAACAACAAAACAATGCAAAGGGTTGAAGAACACCACAAAAAAACATTTTTATTAGTCTATAAGGTGCACAGACAATTACATTTCTGGAATAGAGGCACAAATACATTTACCAAGCATGGGAGAAGGTTCGTTTCTCAAAAATGGCATCAAGAAAAAAATTTGACAGATTTTCTCTATGCCCAAAATATCTCTCCTTTTCAAAATGAGAAGTGTTATAATACATAGAAATAATAAGAGGGAGAGAAGAGGGAAAAAATTGAATCCTACTTCAACCACCCTGATATATGCATCGTATCCTGCTTTGAAAGCTCAACCACTGAATATCAATGCCTTTTACAAATTCACCTACAATATGTCTCTTCTGGTTTCCCAACGGATTGAATCGAATTAGATCTGGTAGTTGAAGAGATTAGATTCTGTGTTAATGGCCTAGAAGACTCTTCTTCATTTTTTACCTACCAAGGCTTGGAAAATGATCTTTAATCCCCTCATGGCATAGAGGACGTCAAGACACTTCCAACGGTGTTAGATTCGCAATATTTCGATCCCTGAGTCGAAAGATATGCCCCTTCGAAGTTTGTATCGGGTCCGTACAGGAGGGCGGGAAAACAACTTGAAAAATGGGTCCCCTTTGATATGGGACACATAGTAGTCAGATTAGAGAAAAAATCAGGCTGGCAGGTCTGTAATTTATCTTTTCCCCTTTTTGCGAAACACAAAATTAAAAAAACCCCCACGGCCCCGAAGCTCTGCCTTTTGACTCTGCTTGACAATTTTCCCCTGCCTTCGTTTCATCCTAAGACACGTGGAGATGTGGCACTTTTTTAAGCTTCTCTTTTTTCTCACATAGGGTCGTTTAAACTTTCGCAAGCCCCGCCATTCCATTGTAGAGTCTCCTTCGAACCGATGTCCTAGAATGTGAGCTCGTGGGTGTAAGTCATTTCCTTCATAATTTCCTTATGTGCAAGAGTTGTCTAGACCAAATTTTTTGGGGGCAAAATTAGGGATAATAGATCCCTCATTGTTTTAATCAATTCCTCAATTTCAATCTTATTATCTACTATATGGGCTGCTAAATCCTTCTGACTACCTCGACGATGTTTAGAAATTTTTAGAGGGCTAGGAGGGTTGTGAAGATTTGCGTGGTTTTTTTTGTTGTTGTGGTGGAACTGCAACAATAAAAAAAACATGCATTTAATTAAAATATACAATATAATTACCAAATTTCATTGCAATTTAGAGAAAACAATTTTCCCTACTTCTTCTCTGTGGTAGCATTATCAATTCCACCTCAATCCAACCTTTGCGGTGATTTGTAAATGATTTTGGGAGAAAAATGGTTGAAGAAAAAACATGAGTGCAAGGTTTGCTGGTGAATTCATGTTTGGGGAAAATGAAAATGAGGAATGTATTTTATTTTTTATTTATAATGTATGTTAATGCATACGCATTATGATTTGGTATTTACCAAACCAAAAATTTTGCCATCCTATCTCCAATTTTTGTTTCTCTTGCATTTCATCCACTTTTTGGCCCCCCATATCCATGCACACACCCATAAAATGACTATAAGATGACACCCTATGAAGAATCACATAAAAAATAATAATTTGGAAAGAAAAATTAGGGTTTGTAATATTTTAAACGAAAATAAATAACCTAAGGCTTGGGATCAAGAAAATAAAGTCTAGAGTGTTTCATATGTAGCATTGTAAATCCTAAAAAAATCATAATTATAGACACAAAATAATGCACTTTAAATAATGCACTTTAAACATTATTTAGTTTGTAATATTTTAAACGATAATAAATAACCTAAGGCTTGGGATCAAGAAAATAAAGTCTAGAGTGTTTCATATGTAGCATTGTAAATCCTAAAAAAATCATAATTATAGACACAAAATAATGCACTTTAATCATTATTTAGTCTCAGTCTCATACTATTATTTAAAAGGTTTTTGAGTGAAGAAAATACTAATTAACCCTTGTCTTTTTGCCATCTTATTGTGTTTCCTTTCATCATTTCTGAACTCTTGCACCCATATGCCTATTTTTATAATCTTCCATCATTTTATCTTTGACTGGGGCACCCATGCTAGTACTGGGGTGCTCATCGGTGCCCCGGTCCCACCAGGGATGCCCTGATCCTTTTTTAACTTTCCCGCCACTTTTTGGGATCTTTCTAGCCATTTGATATCTTTATCTTTTTTGCGGTTGGCCATTTTAGGATTAATTATGAAATTAGATCAAGAGAACCCTATAAATATAAAATTATGAGACCATAATGAGGGACCAAGCACTAGTCCCTACTATCATCCACCTAGATTTGCATCCATTTAGAGATCATTTGAATCCATTAGATCCATCACAAAGACAAGGTTGGTTCATTTTCATCACACAAGCATAGGGGAGGGATTCTATTCTATTCCATGCACACATTCTATTACATTTTCTACATATATTTATTTCTCTTTACTTCACAAAGTGCGACTATCACAAGAGCGGCTAGGGAAAATGATGCACACACAAACTAGAACTACATTTGGGTCTGAAATGTAGTGCAACACTTAGTTAGTAAGCCTACTATTGTGGTAGCTAAGGTTAGTCCGACCCATTCATTTGTATTCTTCTTTTTTTAGGGTTTTGATACTTCTTGTGGTCTCTTTCAGGTCTATCTATCATCTTGGATTATTAGTGACACCTAGCGTAGTGCATTGAATATGATGTGACAAACATCAAGGGTTTCAGATCACCTTCCTAACCTATGAAAATTAGTTTTGGACTTGTTCCATGGACTAGGGTGCCCATTTTGTAGACCAAAATGCCCGAAGGTGCCCTAGTACCTTTCTAGGCACTATATTCAAGAGAATCAACCTAGATTCATCCTCTTTGGGACCTCTACACAGTTGTTCCTGCTTCCATATTATTTTGTTCATTCCACAACACAATCCAGCGACCTTCTCTAATTAACTAAGTTCATTCTAACTCTCTTAGTACTCTAGGGTTTAGCATTTCCATTTTTCATAGTTGTTTGGGTCATTTCTATATTTATTTATTGTATTTATGTGTCGTTATAGATCATATTAACTACCCATATTCCCCATTTTTAGTTAATCAATAATGTTAAATTTAGAATAATGTGAGAAATATCTAACTCTACGAGACGTTTAGAATAACATGGGCTCAATAAAATATAATATGGATTAATGGATTAAAACTAAATGTAAACCCCTAAATTTGGTATCTATACCCCCATCGCCCGCGTGTGCATATTTATTTTAATCCATCCAATCCTAATTAATTAAGCTAAATTAATTAATTAATCATTTGATATCTTACATGCCCAATTATTCCATCCACATTAATCTTTGTTCCTATTAATTAATTAATACCCATTACCTTACCCTAACTAACTTTCTATTTGGGTTTATTTTATTCTAAATTTGTATCTCCATGTGTTTCTATGTTTTTTCTTGCCTATCTTTATCCCCAACTTAGCCCTAAACAACCTAATCCCTCTTGCATGCTTTAAAACAACTTTTCTGCTCATCAAAAATACCAAATCACACCAAAATAAGAAGAATCTTCATGTTGGGGAAACTTTCCCCGTGATTGGTGGCAACACATCCCAGTCACCGACATCCCCTATAAAGCTAAATGCTTCTTCTTTATTCAGGGGGATATGCATGCACATATGTGCACTTTCTTACAATCTGTAGAGCTTTTCCTCATGTTTGAGCATCTAACAACGACAAACCTCCTGGAGCTTCCTTCTAACCTGATTACATCACTTATGGACACTTCTTCATGATATTATCATCATCCTTATATTATTTTACTTAGTTATTACCATATCATTGTTATCTTTTCAAATCTAACGTTTTACAGGTCCAATAACAGTTGGCACTCCATTACTGGCCTATTCCATTAGTCTCTTTACTTGCAGGTTGCTCTTTCATACCGTTTCCTCTTGGCTCTATTCTATTCTGTTATGACCACCATTGCCCTACCCTGGTCGTCGTTGACCAGGCTCTTGTTTTTCAAACATTTCAGCAAAAAAAAATTTCATTTTATTGGTTTCCACTTCCTCATAACCCCTCTACAGGTTGAATCCAACATCTTCAGAACTCTACAACTTCTAGACTACACTCAGATCCTACACGGTCTGCATATTTCCCTTACACTCTAGATCCTTTTACTCAGGTCGCCGTCAAATTTCCTATGCACAGTCTAGGTCGTCAACGACCCAGACCAGGTAATCTTTCATTTACAATTATTTCAATCAAATTATCTTTAGATCAATTTATGTCATTATCTCAGATTCAGTAATACTTCTATTTCTACATGCTATATGCTTTTCCATCATTTATACACTTTTTATTTAAAATGGGGGTTGACATCCGCAAAAGGAAGCCAACCACTTCTTGGAACTAGAATTGTTCGGAAAACCCCCGCATCTACTATCTAATCCATCTCCTTTCCAGTTATTTTTATTTACAGGTTAACAACTTGTTGCAGCAATAAGGATCAATCAATCACTTTTGCACCCGTACCCATCCCATCGCATTAGAGGTACCTTAAATCCTCCATCATTTGAGTTTGCTAATTTCTCTAGAACTAGATCATTTAATTGAAAATGAACAAAAATCTAGGCAAACATTCTTGGCACACCCGGTGGGACAACCCTTTAGGTTATCCCTTTCTTTTATGTCTAGATTTTTCTTTTTCTACCTTCCACTAACACTACATCGTGAGGCTCTTTTTATTGCTTGCTTGTGTTGGGTTCGTGGCTTGGATCACTTGTCGCTCAAGAGTGCAGACAAATAGGAAAATCGTTATCCAGATATTCCTCGCATTTTCCCTATTTTCTCCTTTTTGCATCGTATTTCCCTTTCCTATGTGTGTCCTCATCAAAAGATCACACTTCAATTTGGGTTTTAAAAGTAACCTTTCTTTTTTGCATCCTGTTTTCTCACATAGTCTAAGTAGGGGTTTAACTTGCCACATATCACAATCCTCACACACAACCCAAAACTCACAAATCAATTAACACATAAAAATAGCACTTTACCCGACAACCTGATTGGGATTTTACCACCCAACAAGAAGCCAACCGAAATCTTCCCAGCCATAACAATCCTTAAACTAGCTTTTAACTGCCATTCTTTAGGCATCTTTTTTATCAAATTTTTTCTTTTCACATCATCTAATCATGAGGATAAGAAATTTTTTGCTTGATTTATTTGTTAACAAATTACATAAAACAATTTCATCTATTTCATGTCTATCATCAGCCTTAAGTCAAAATATTTCAACAATCCGCTCCATCCAATGGCTCTTCTTCCTCTATTGATCTTTCCCAACAAGATTCTAAATTTGATACCACACCTTTGGTTTCCCAACCCCTTGAATGCATGACCTCACCTCTAGAGGACCACGTCACCCACAATTAACCCTATATTGAAACTAATCCTCGTGTCTCTCATCAATCCAACCTTTCTAGACAAATCACACCTCTATCTCTTACTCCTTTAGAAACTTTTGGGCCTCCTTTTAGCCCCATTTATGAAAAATTTTTTCAATCTCCCACAACCCCTCAATCTTACCACTCCACTCAACTGGTAGACCCCATTCCACCTTCGTCATTTCATAACAACACCACATCTGCTTCATGTGGTAATACCGCTATAATTTCCATCCAACTACCCCAATTTACTAACATTCACACTTCCCATGTACCTCAAAAATCAAGGACTTTTATCCAATCTCAATCATCCTATCAAATTTATACACCCCAACATCACACAATCCCTCAATCAATCCATTCCTCGCCACAAAAATTTACTTCCTATCCATCACTCTTTTCAACTTCAACATACCCCCAACCTTCTTTAAACCCTTATACATTTAATTATCATGTGGTGTCACCACACTTCTCCACTTCATATATTCGGCTTTTACACAAAACTCTTATACCATCTTCTAATTATACCCCCTTGTGGGAACCCTATAGTTCAATATTTGATAAGCTGATAATAGCTCACCTAATTCAATTTCCTCCTATCCGACATATTAACAATTTACATCCCAAAAAAATTTGGTATTACGGAGGCCATTATTGTAAATATCATTGTTTCGTAGGTCATAATATCAAACAGTGTCATTCTTTTAAGGATCGCGTTCAATAACTCATAAATAAAGGGGAACTCCAAGTAGACAATTCTCCCTCATCCCCTAGCCAACCTCTTGACTCCTTCAAATAATCCTTTCCTAATCCACCACTGATGAATCAACTTCCATTTTCCACATCTTACACATTCAATCCATCTGTAATCAATACTATACATCAAACAATCCCATCCTTGCTTACTTCATCATCTTCATCGTCTACCCCTACCTTAGACATTATTCCCACTCCTTATTCAGAACCTATCGTATCCACAACTAGCACACCTATATTGAATTTTACTACTTGTCCTATGCCTATACTTGTTCCTACCCTTACCACATCTGCATTGACTTTGACTATCCTCCTACCGCATCCACTTTGATCATGCCCCAATCTATCACATCATATTCATCCTCACCACCTATGTTCACAACCATCTCAACCATACCTGTTGTCACTACATCCCACTCTCCCACATATGCATCAAACACATATATTGACACATCTATACCACTCATTTCCACACTGATCCCAAATACACTCATTTTTACCACATGTACCTCTACAACACCACTAACAACTATCCCAACACCTATATCGATGCATATACCTACATCATTAACTAATAATACATCATCCATTCCATCCCAATATTTTACACCCTCTCTTCCTCCAAAATCTATTCTTATATCTACATCTATATCTGCTACAACACCAATTACATCCTCTTGATTTGTAAATATATCAGTGATACCCCTTGAAACATATATAAAACAAACACCTCTATCCAAGAAAAACACGAGGGGGATTCCTTATCCCTCCACAAAATCAATTGTTTCTACATCAAATAATCCCCAGCCTACACCTACATCTTCAGATCCACTAGTTTAAATCCCCGCCAAGGGTAAATCTTCTGGATCAAAACCTAAGACATGTGGCAAGCGTCCCCAAAAGTATCACATGTATTCTCGTACGAAATCATATCTCACCTCTCCTCATAAAAAACAACGTCACAAAATTCATCACAGGCACATACTCATTTATTTCAGAGCCAGTCCCTCCATCGAAACCATCTCGTAATGATAAATCCAAATCCAAATAAACAAACCCTCCTCTCAAAATTGATTCATCTTGTAAGACATCTAATTTACCCATCCAATAGAAGTCTACTTCTTTCCCTAAATCTAAGCATAAATACCCTATCAAAACTCACAAAACCTACCTTCTCCATGACACTTTGGTTGGGTCCTATGCAGACATTTTTTGACATTTAACTCAAATATTCGTCATCACTCTTCCTACTATTAAACCTTTTAATTGAAATATTAAAAATCCATTGTGGTTTGATCACCATCACATTTGTGCCTATCATCGTACTATGGGCCATGATATTGAACATTGTAAGGCCTTTAATACTATTGTCCATGATTTCATTGAGAAAGATGATTTCCACATTCAAAGGAAACATTGTTCTCCATCTGCAACCAATCTAATTTGTGTCTCTACATTCCCATTTCATGGGATTCCTAAACCTCTTCCATTCATATCACCCCTTAAGATCTCTCCTCCACATGAAAATCCACCTAAGGAAAATCTTCCCGTGTTCATTGATAGTGTTTGCCTTGCCAAACATCCCAAAGATCTCCAGCCATCCATCCAATCCACATCTAAAACAACCCTATCCAGTATTTTCTGATGTCCACTATCTCATCCACATCCCTTCCGTTGAGGGAGATTTCTTCCCTAGTTCCTTTTCTTCACAGTTTATCCCCATGGCTCCTTTGGTACTAGAGGATCTCACATTTTTTCGTTGCTTAATCTCATCCAATATTGTATCCAAATACATCCCATTCAATTTTTTCCTCCTAAGTCCACTCATGTGGCCATATGTGTCCCTCTGTTGGGGGACCGTTTATTAAGTCCACTCTTGTGGCCATATTTGTCCCTCTGTTGGGGAACTATTTATTTTCATCTTATAGCCCACCTTCATGGCTATAATCGTGCCTCTCTTGGGGAATCCTATTTCCTTTCATCCTCATCCAAATTCCACCATTGTGGCCATATTTGTCTCTCCATTGAGATACCTTGTATCTTCATCCAAATTTCACCGTTATTGCCATATTTATCTCTCCATTGAGGGACCTATTATATTCATCTTAAGTTAACTTTTTGTGGCCATCTACTTAGGGAAACATGTTTACTTTTCTTCCTTACTTTTGAAAAGGTAGCACATAGTTTTTATCTTCGTTTATTCATCTCATTCTATCCAATCTCTCGTAAGATATCATTTTATCACATAAATGACCTTATCCTGCCCTAGAAATGAGCCAACATGGAAAGTTTTCCTCCATCTGGATTAGACCATACATTATCACGCATAGGTATGGGTTGGGAGACTATTGTTTTCCCTCCCTTGATGGTAAACATGAAATGGAGTCGCTTACTACTTCGTGCTTGTGACCATTCTATTGCTAGCACATCTATCAGTGAGCTCTTAGTCATATCCTTGGATCATTCCTCCATCTTAGCCCCTTCAATCTCTGATTGTGATGATTTGGAACTATGTGGTCTTCTGTCATTTCCTAGATGTGACCTTAAATATGGGCACCACGGCTCTGCCCATAGCATATTCCTTATGGATAGGTTTTCCCCTTTGGTGAGAACTCTGAGATCATTACATCCATCACCCTCTTATTCACCTATTGGAGCCATGCAAAGGGTCCAGGGGTGTCTCTTGTACATTCATTTTCCCATCCTAAGTGGTCTACTTATCTAGTCCTAGCTCTCCCCCATATAAAATCAAAATTCAAATATGCTCTTATCAAAATCGAAGGTATAAAAAATAGACTGATCCCTTAAAGGATAGTTTTTCATGTAAAAAAGTAAAAATAAAAATAATCAAAAGCATGAAATCAAAATAAAAATCAAATAAATAGATCGATCCCTCAAAGGATGGCTACCATATATCATTCTTTCCATCTATATTATGTACAAAGAAGACCATACCCTTGAAGGATGGCTACTCCTTTTATTATGGTATTTGAGGGCTTCCTGCATTAATCAACCTACAACTTTATTAGCATCCTAAGAAATCTTCATGCATTGATCAAATTTCTTCTAGAAAACTTCCCGCATTGATCAATTTTTTCTCTTTCCCCTTCCCAGAGCATGGGCATAGTTTTAGGGAACACCACTTTTGGAGGACACTCTTTCCTATGTATAAGATACATCTCAAACCCCTTTGTCATGTTGTTGTCCACTCAAAATTCCCCTACTTTTAAGAAGTTGAAAATTTAAAATTTTGAGGTTAAGTGTCTTTTCTGTTGTACTGATAATGTGAAAAGTCAAGAAATTGGGAACATCTACATTTTTGGGTCATTTTGTGTGTTTTTCGGGCCTGTCGGAAATTTTTGTCTCGCGTGTCCCAAGTTCAATTGGGCACTCTGTTCCCCGATCGGCCGGTTTACCCGAAATCTATTCTTTTCGGGCCCGTCGGAACTTTTTGTCCCAAATGTCCCAAGTTCACCCAGACCAGTTGTTCCATTTTCACCCAATTCGGCTAAGTCACGTATTCCACGTACTTTCGTCCCGCATGTCCCAAAAGCATTTGTGCGTCCTTTCCCCGCATCGCCCGAATCGGCCGAACCGCGTACTTCGCACTTTCGCATCCCTCGTGTCCCAAATGAACCAAGTGCCATTCGTGCTAATTTTTCCCGCTCTACCCAAATATCTTGTTTTTCAATTTGGTAGATATGTATTTAATGCTCATTTATTACCTTTCTCTCTCCTAAACGGCTATATAATGAATCTGCCCCCTATGCGTTTTTTCACACTACTTTCATGCTATCTATTGCTCGAACCCTTGCAACCCAAAATTCCTTGTGCGCATATCCATTTCCCCTGCAATTCCATCCTAAGTCTAGCTTGTAGCCTTGCTCTCCGAGTTACTATCAACATGAAGATCAAATTCCAGGGGCAGGAACAAATTTCACCACTCGAGTCCGCCGTTCTCGATATCGGGGACAGTGAAGTTCTCCGCCTTGACTTTGGAGATTTTTGGACAAGGATGAAAGACGCGAACCCTTCACCGATGGCACAAATGATTCATGACAGCGCTCTAGCTTTCGCTGGTGGTTTCCTTATATCGGTGCAATGCGCAGACACAGTGCTCTCATGTGGGGCTCATTTCAACCCTGATTCGAGCGAATTGACAAACATGCACGGGGAGCTCATCGCTAAACTTGACACTGCCTCCATTGGCACTGCACTAAGGATTCTAGAAATGGACAATGCTATAGTTGTCTCCCAGAATCAAGCACAAGCCCTTTTCAATCAAGACAGTGATAACTATAAGACGTGGGTGGCGAAGTCCTGGCTTAAAAAACCCTAAGAAGGGGGCATCTCGTCTGTCCAAGACTCTTTTTCGTGTGGATTTCAATGAAGAATTATCGGATTTCATAATCCTACTGGCTCGGGTCATGGGTCTACCCTCTACAAATGAGTTCCATTTCTGGATGTGCCAACTTATTAATATGGTGTGCGAGGGAACTCAGAATATCAACTGGGCAGAGATCATTAGTATGAACCTAGTGAAGTAGCTATCTAATGTACAAAAAACAAAGAAATTCTATATGACTTCATACCTGATGTATACTCTAGCAGCATCGAGGAAATGGTTTGGCTTTTCATACATCGATGCTCACAAGGATGACCCCGTGTATGCCTACTGCCCGCAGTTCACCCTAGAGGCTAGCAATCGCAATTTCTGAAGGGTGAATGATGCTTTCACCATGTACATGGTCAGGCTTCTTGAGAGTGACACATCAAGAAGATTTTCTGATGAAGCCATGAGTCTGATATCACACTACGGTGCTTATTTTATCCAATTCAGAAAATTTTCCTATATCAGGCTTGCTGGCTATGAAAGCACTCCTCTCAAGCTCCCTATGTTCTATAATGACAAGATGGCCTTGATAGAAGTGTGCAGGAAATTGGAAAAATTGCATAGAACCTGCAGAGACAAGAAAATTACTGGTTTGCACTTCCCCATCTCTTTGGGAAATTACACTTGCAAAACGGCCCTGGATGCACAAAATATAGAAAGGGCCCTAGCTCCCATTACTCTCCATTTCTTCAGGCCCAGAACTTTCTTTGACTTGAAAAATTTTATTGAGCACAACATCAAGATAACCTATCATCATAGGGCTGACACAGAGGACTATTGCGCTGACTATGCTGATGATTTTGAAGCCAGAAGGAGGCATTATGGTAGGTTTTCCCTACAGTTGATTCAGGAACTCAACTTGTACCAAGTTCCTGAAAGGCTTCAAGATGATAATTCTGACCTATACTCATATGAGTATAACAATGTGGTCAAACACACTCCCTTGGAGGACTTGGATTGGTTTAAAAAGGAAAGGGATGATTTGGCTGAAATCCTAGCCCCGGTCTTAGTAAGGACCAAGATTTGGTTTGATAGGAAAGTCTGTGAGCTTAGGAGGCACTCGGGGGAATCCTCCTCCAAGGATGCTTTAACACCAAGGAGGGAAGCATCGACTCCCAGATCAAAAGCACCTGTGCAAACTCCTCCTACCTCGTCAACTCAAGGACCTGCAGTCTCTACTCCTTCCTCATCCACCCAGGTGTATTAGAAGAAATTCAAAGAAGTTAAGAAGGAGCATGTGGAAGAAGATCCCCTGAGAAAGCATGTAGAATTGCCTTCAGGACCAGAGAACATTATTGTTCTCAGTGAAAGTGAAGAGAGTGAGGTGCCAGCTCCTGGAAGTGCCCCTAAAGCCCCAATGGATAAGAATAAAGAGGTCCAAAGCACTGAACTTCCAAGCATTATTGATTCCTCTGCACCAGTTGCCTCAAGCGCTCCACTCGTATCTCAACTCGAGGCAATAACACTACAAACCTTTGGCACCATGAGTTCTCTATCTCTTGGTCCTCTCGCACCCACCCAACTTGTTCTTCATCCTCTTTGCATTGGGTTGCAGGCTCGGTCGACAGAGGAAAGAAGAAGTCTTCCTCCAGGAGGCTCAGGACCAAATTTGATGTTGTGGCAGCCTGTTAGGAACTACGCCCCTTCTCGCGCCAAAAAAACGCTAGTAGATATTACCTTCCAGAATAGTGTCATGATGACCTTAGGCAGCAATTCCTGGAGATAAGCCAAGCTATGGTTAGATAAAACCAGAGCAGGATTTGCAGGAATCCGACCTGTAGCTCTCAGAATTCCTATGGGAGAGTCTACCCCTGCAAGTGAGATCCCACAATCTTTAGGAAACAGTTTACCAGGAGTCATTGGGAGGGTAAGAGAACGGGCAGAAAACCATAGAACAGTGGGAAAAACAAGCCCAAATTATTATCAGGTTTCATCAAATCTCTTTTGCCAAGGACCAAAGTTAGACCCTACCCAATTGACTACTCTGCCACCACCTGTAATTTTGAGCAAGATGAAAGTACAGAGTGATCCAAAGGATTATGCACAAGTATTCCGTCTAGGCAGAGCTATGTGGAGGCCATGGTGGATTTGATATGTTGTTGCAGGATTGAAACTTATTGATTGAAGCTTTCAAAACTCCACAGAAAGGGTGAACAACTTACAACAGAAGCTCTCCCCCACATTGGGAACGCATTGATAAAGAAACTTAAATTTGGTAGCAGTAATAGTAGACTCAACCTCATGGGACAAACAGATGAAAATATTGTGATGGCAAGCAAAGTCTTCGAGGATACAACGGATAATTTGTCAAAATCCTGGGTCTACAGTGTGGAATAGGAGAGATCAAGGGTCCTGGAGGTGCGGGAGAATTAAGGGAATAGTTGGTAGAAGGGAGGCCTTCAAACAACACTAGTTGTGGGTTTGCTTTAAAAGATATACCTTGCCATCTTCCGGATGAAACTTCTGGTTTCCTTTGCCTCTCTCTTACAAGAAATCAAAGCTCAATTCAGAGCTTTGGTAAATGGATCTATCAAGGAAGCTCCATTTCCCAAAGAAAAATGAAGGAGATCTGTCTCTTCAATCTTCCATTGAAGAACAAATAAATATTATATACTCATGTCGGTTCGATAAGGAATGGAGAAGTGCCTCCAAATTTTTGGACTCAGTCTCTACCGCCAACAAATCAGTCCCACTGGGCAGAGACATAGCTGAGGCGTTGAATAGAGTCAGACAAAGGATCTAAAACGAAGGGTCCCTCACAGTCATAAGCAACGTCTTCTTCTCCTGAATTCTTGCTTTTCGTCTTCCCCTTCTTTCTCTCAGATAGTGGTAATCGTTGGGGTATTGCCAATTAGAACCCTTTAACATCTTTAGTTAAAAAGAAGTGTTACCTGAGAGAACTGATTTGTAAGCTATCTAATGGCCTCTCTCGCCATTTGAAGGAGGAAGAACTTGGTTTATTTCTGCAAGTGAAATCAATCATAAAGAAATCAATACAGAAGGATTTTCATTCTTTGTCATCCGGTTTTCCTTTATTCCACGCATTCATTTCTCTTTTATTAGATCATTGTCTGTATTATGCTGAGAAGCTTTGTATCTCACATATGTTATTACATACTTTGTGTCTTCAAATTCATCTTCTTAATATAATACAAAATGATTGTTAAATTTCATAGTCACCCTCGCACATTGATAGGAATTACTATGTCATCTAAAGTTTGAATGTGGCCTTATGCTCTTTCTGATTGTCATTCTCGCCTGTGGTAATTGATGATCCTATAGAAAAAAAATTTCATAATATGCAAGTTCCACAAAAAAAACCTCCTTTGATATGGTAAATAGGTTCGCTTCTGAATAAGGGACCTCTCCCATTAAAAGAGGAGGACTTCTAGCTCCCCTGACTGTTCTCTTCTTGAATTCCTTGTGATGTCCAACAGTTTTTGGCGACTCTTGCCGGGGGAATCATATTTCCAGGTTCTGTAATCATC
>CM034151.1:95407949-95536766 GCA_019776745.2 Taxus chinensis
TAAAACTAATCCTACTTAAACCCTAAACCCTAATCTTGTTCCTAAACCCTAAACACTAAATCTTAACCCTTAAGCCCATCGCCCAAACCTAACCCTAATACTACCCTAACACTAACCCCCTAAATACTCTATACCCTACACACTAAACCATAAACCATAAACATAACCCCTCAACCATAAACACGAAACCCTGAGCCCGAACCCGGAGCATGAGCCTTAAACCCTAAACCTAAAACCTAAACCCTATTTTTACCATCATAACCCTAAACACTAAGCCTAAACTCTAAACCATAAACCCTAAACCCTGATCCATAAACCCTAAGCCCTAAGCCGTAAATAATATTCCTAAATCTTCCTAAATTACGTGCAACACTTATAAGATTATCTAACATCACCTCTAGATGCTTAATGTATTTTTTGAACTATCCTATAGGGTATTTGATTAGGTCAAAACTATTCAAGGATTAGGGGTTTAGGGTTTCATGTTCATGGTATATGGTTTATTGTATAGGATTTATGGTTTATGATTTAGTGTTGAGGGTTTATGGTTTAGCATTTAGGGCTCAGGGTTCAGGGTTTATTGCTTAGGGCTTAGGGCTATGGGTTGAATGTTTAAGGTTTAGGTTTAGGGTTTAAGATTAAAAACTTAGGGTTTAGTGTTTAGTATTTAGAGTTTAGGGTTGAGGGTTTAGAGTTTAGGGTTTAGGGCTCAAGGTTAGGTGTTGAGGGTTTAGGTTTTAGGGTTTAGGGCTCAAGGTTAAGGGTTGATTGTTTAGGGTTTAGAGTTTAGGGTTTAGGTCTCAGGATTTAAGGTCTAGGGTTTAAGTTTATGGTTTAGGGGCTTAGGGTTTAAAGTTCATGTTAGAAGTTTCAATTACTCAAAATACAATATGGGGTGTTAGGAAGGTGTTTTCAACTCACCAACAATTGGCCTCATCCTCATAAGATCCTTACCCATGGTACACAATAGTCTATTTATGCTAGTACTCGTTTCTATAGGTACTTATCAATGTTTAAAAATATTAACCTATCACCATGTGGTGATCATATCTTTAGTATTTACAAATTTAGGGCCTTTTTTGTCTGGAACGGAAAGGGGTAGCTACCTTATATTGAAATTATTCATGAAACTTTCAATTCTTAGAGAAAAATGGATATTTCCAACATGGATAGGATTCACATATATTTCTAGTTCCTATTTATTTTCCTCCTAAATCCTTACCGAGATCCCAAAATCATCCGAAGAAGTCAAATTTCACCATTAGAGTGTTTGTTCCCTGCACCTAGAAAATGCGTTGTTGAGAAGATTTCCCTTGAATGAGTAAACCTTTCCTAAATCTTCCTAATCAATCCTACAAATGACAATAACTAATCCAAAAGGCTCCAAAACCTAAATAATGACTATATTATTTAACAAAACAAATATCGATTGTATAAGTTAAACCCTGAAAGATTGAATGTTGAATGCTAAAATCTTGAAAAATACCTATGTACTTAATAGATTAGAACATGAAAAATTATCTTATAAACTGTGACATATGGAGCTGTGAGGTTGGTTCTATACAGTGCAGAGTGACCCTAACATCATATATTTACTAAAATAAATTTAAGAAACATTCCACAAACACATATACCACATAACATATTGAAATGCGAGGGCATTATAATGCGACCATGTTATAGCGTACTCGTGTTATAACACGCTCACATTATAACATGATCACATTATAGTGCAATAACATTTCATCTCTTTTGAGTTTGAAATTTCTAATCCATAGGCTTGGATTTTCTTTCGATTTCCAAACGAAAGGTTTGGACTATTTCTCTATGATTAAAACCATGTTGGATAGAAAAACATCAAAATTTCACGTGTGCACCCCAATTTCTCATACATTAAAACATAATATTGAAAAATAAATTATACTATGATTTAAATTTCAACTTTACCTTGATGATGATATAATTATTTCTAAAATCTGATTAGTTTAAGGCTTTCATCCATAATTTCTTTTATAAACTCCATTCTACATGCACTCGAAAAAAGATATCTGAAAAATGACTTTTTTTTCTCAAAGTTATGGGGGTTCACACATAAATATTTCATTTTCGGGATATGTGCACTTTGAAAATTAATAAAAAATTATATATTCATCCAAAAATTATGAAAAATTAATGGTACCTTGTACATGGTCTTAGCTACATTTCTACTAAATGGATTTAAAATAAAATGTATACAACTCAAAAAATGGGGGGGGCACACACACAATAGGTTCTTATCTATTTGACACAAAAATAGACATACTTTGTGTGCACACCACATTTGACCCTCTTAATCTCAAAATTTTTTTAAAAATGTAGTTTACAAACTAGATTTCAAGATCTATAGTACTTATTCTTATCACTTTGTCAAATTTTGACCCTAGGCATGCCGAATTATTCGATGAAGTTCATGTTTCACTAATTTTAGGAAAACGGTGTCCCTTTTTGACCCCCTTTTTGACCCCCTTTTTTTCCCTCATCTCCATGCACTTACCTATTTTTATAGTCAAAGTGGATATTGTGGATATGTAACTCTCTCTTGAGAAGGAGGTTGTAAATTTGTAAGCTATGGGTTTTTGGAGTTGTTATCTTTTGTGTATTGTATTGGAGACATGAAAATATGTTTCTCTTCATTTATCTTATAGTTTTTCATAAGAATGTAAATATTGCTTTTTTATCCATGAAAATTATGCAAAAGACAATTGATTAGAATTGTAACAGAGTTACTATTACTATTTTATTGAAATAAAATTTTGTAAGCAAAAACAAAGGAAAAACTTCATGCATACTTCCATTTTCTTGTTCAATGATAATTCTTATTTCATGATTTTTGGATAAATAAAGAAATAAATTTATTGGTTGCATTGTTTCAATGTTTAATATAAAATTTGAAAATGAAATAAGAAATTTTTAGTTTGACAATAACGTAGAAAAATTCTATTTTAAAATTATGTTATGTACAATTCTTTGTTTTGTTTGCAATAATATTTTGTATGAGAATTTAAGTGAGAAAATTCCATTAATTATACATTTATAGATCATGTGGGTTGTATATATATAAAAGATGTAAAACTAATATTATCTTCCCACCCCTTAGGAAATCATATCATTGATCAACCAAAGTTGAGCATTGCATCTATGTGTGTTTGTATATATATATGAATACATACACACACACACACACACACACACACACACACACACACACACACACACACACACACACACACACACACACAGATGCAATGCTCAGATTTTGTTGATCAAAAACATGATTTCCTAAGGGGTGGGAATATAAAAAGTAAAAATGGCGTAATATATGGTATGAAACCACCATTGTGGGTGGAGGGGCCACGACGTGGACATGGACCCCTCCCCCAATCCTTACACAGCCCCCACAAAGTTGTGTGGGATCTATTGGCTTTATGGCATGGTGACCTCTTCCTCCATTGTCATACCTTGCCCCTATTCACACACATACGTCGCCAATCTATATAAATCTTTCCCCAAAATCTATTAATTCACCCTCTCTCTCAAAGAAAACCTGCAATATATCTTCCCTAATTATGGTGACCCCTGCAGATAAAAAAGAGGCATTCAAACAAAAAATAATGCTTCCATTAAACCCTGATCATCTCCCCCATGTAGTCTACCTGGGGTATAATTAATGGAAAATAACATTAAAAAATCCAAATGTGTCATTAGAATAAGTTTTAGGGATTTAGGTAAAACCTAGATCCTAAGGCCCAGATCCATTAAATCCTAGGGTCACTAATTGACCCTCATACTTTAGTATTTAGATGGTCAATAATTGAAGTGGAATTAAAAAAAAGTTACTATCACCCTATGGACTTAATAACAAATAATGTATATGATTATAATTCTGGGATTTAAATGGTTAGGCAATAGATTCATTTTGTTGGGCCAAATGGAATCCCATGACCATTTTGCTCACAAGTATTTACAATTAATAATAATAATAATAAAATATAATAGAATAAAATTTTGCTAATAAATAGAGTAAATAAACTAAAGTAAACATAATGAGCCTACCTAGAATACCTTAGCAAAGGTAAACCATCCCCACCGCTACTTACCGTTGCGACCTCTTAGAATTACCTTTGCGGAAAAGTGAGATATGTTTGGAACTATTGCAAAAAATTTAGTGGGGAAATTTTTTTATGACCCATGTTGTCGCCAAATCCCGAACCTGTCATCCCCAGTTAACGGAAACCTCGACTACTTTAAAATTTTAATAACCCTGCTAAATTTTCCTCGTAAGCATGTAACATTAATCATTATAAATGAAATAAATTTTGTTAAAACACGTATTATCTAAGCACAATTGTTTTCTATGAATTAGAACTCATTTATTTCGTTTCATCTTGGATTATATTTAGGTAAATTTGGAGTTTTATAGTTAGTATCAGAGCTCAGGTTTCAACACGGTATGCTCTAGGGATTTGTAAAATCAATTTAATCATGGTGAAATTAATAAACTTAACCCTTTTAACTGTTTCCACTACCACACGTAAAATTTTAAAACTTTCCCTTTCATTTTCTCATAGGATGTATGGACATGGTACGAGGCATCGATCTATTAGAAATCTCGGACGTAGGTCACCTACATCGGAGCCATGTGCTACAAATTTTAGACAAAAAATACTGGAGACATTGCAGCAAATGATGGGAGTTGTTCAACAATGCCTTCCTACACAGTGAGAGCCAGTAGAGGAGGTTTCTCATCTAAGAGAGGGTAAACATCCAGCCGAGGGCGTACACTCCATGACACATCACTAGAACTCACAGAGATGAGAAAGGTCTCGTAGTTCGTCAGTTCATTTTGAGAGAGTGGCCACTCTGCTTCGGAGCCACTCTCACAACATTGAGAGACCATGATCCGAAAATGGATTTCATCCCACCTTGGGTACCATTTTTAAAAAAAATTCAAATACTTACATTTTCTGATTAAAATTAATCAAGAGTGTTTAAGGAGTCCTTTTTTGGGTGTTTCGAAACCCCAATTTTCCAATTTATTTCTTAATGATCAATTTTTATTTTAGTTCAACTTTCCATAATTCAAATGGAGATATTACAAAACCATTACAAGTTGAATTTGAAAATGCATTAAATTTGATTATTTAATCCAAAATTGACTATGCATTCATTTTTGTCTGTTGTGGATTATGGAATGTCAAATTCTCACTTAATCCAATTTTTCAGTTGTTTTCTTTCTTAATAAATTTTAATCAATTCCTTTTTATACTGATTTTTATCTGATGAAAATCTTCAGAAACTGAAAACATAATCCACAAAAAACTTGATAACGGAATTCAACCACATGGGTTAGGTCTCCGAATTCACTTAATCATGAATCGATCTATTTATCATCAAATCAAGTATAATTTTATTTCCAATAATGACAAATAGATCATTGTTTCCTGTAAATGGGTTGATTCAAACCTGTAGAACTCTTCAATTTTATAGAATCACATTCTCAAATCCATTTGTGACCCTCTAACTTCTTCATAATGCGATCTCCATGAAATTGTGCTCGAAAAACACCTACACCTGGAAATTTAAATAATTTCATGAAGAATTGATGACATGGTTGTGTTCATGTCAAAATTATGAGAAAAATGTTTCTTTTTATACTAAGGTCTAATTTGGAACCTAAGTGCTTCAAATTCATAGTTTTCTGAAACTACCTCCTTACTGGCTTATATAGTCACAGAATAAAAATCTCTTTAAATAAAAAGTGAGCTAGTTATTATACTGACCAATCCATATGGATCAACGGGAGCTATCCATTTTGAAACCCTGAGGTTGTAAGGTTAATCCTCCATGGCCTCCTTTTATGTTGACCGATATTTCTATTATGGGATTTATCCCACATTCACTGAAAAGAGGGCTAGATATGGGTTTATATTAGGAAAATCCTCCTCTTATATATGTGACTTTGGTCACACATTTTTCTTCTTTGGTTCACCACGTAATAGGTGGTCGGTGCATTCTTTCTAATGCCCAAGTGTGGGATGAACTATTGTATGCCATGTAGTAGCAAGCTAGCTATGCATCGAGTGTTACGTTGACTCCCTATGCAAGGTTGGATTAGCCAACGTATATAAGACTGAGCTATAAGGTATATCCGGTGCCAAGGTAAGAATCCTTCCATGTAGGCACTGAAAATATGTTTGCCGATGATTTCGTGGAAGGTTTTCTTGCCATAGATAATGTGCTGAGTTATAAGGATTTTTGGCCTAGTTATGGGGAAACAACCCCAAACGATGTTGAGAGATAAGGTCCAACCAGTTGGAGAGTTGATCACCCCGCCAGTTGCATGGAGATAAGGGCCAGTTGGCCCCTAAATATTCTGATCTATGACTAGCTCAGTTGAGCTACTCCTAATGCATTACAAATAAATACAATCCAAAAACCCGCATTACAATATAAATACTTGCAATACAAAAATCCCACATGCAAAGTATATAGAAATGTAATGGGAATTATATACAATTGCTCATCCATGGTGATATGAGTTATAGGAAAAGGCACCCCTCTATTACAAGAGTGTTTCAAACTTGGCTGAGGGCCCTCAGCCAGCAAATAGCTAGGCCCACCATTTCGAAATCGTGTGTCGAAGATAGGAGGCTTTTTTTTTTTTCTACTCTTTACTCATTTTTTGCCACTGGATGCATTCTGATTTGTACACATCAGTAGACCTACGCACTATCACATAATTTTTCCTCTTGGCCGAAGATTTTAATGAACCGTAACTCGTGCATACGAGTTCTATTTTTTGAGTTCATTATATCAACGGAAAGATCTCGAGATGCTTTACAGTGCTACAATGGTTTAGGGATATTTTTAAATACACTTATAAAATAATTCATATCAGAAAACTAGGGTTATGATGACCATGTTCAATAGATAGGGAGATGGTTGATCACTAACAACATGATTGCGACACGGGAAGTGTTATCAGAGACCTTATCTGATTGTAACTACCCACTTATGAAGGAACTAATGATGGGTTTGGGGAAGAATCTTGGCTCCTAAGTCTTGATAGTTTCTTTTTGCTTCACCCATAAAAAATTAACATCAAGGATATACTTGTTATTCACCTTCTCTGTGATGTAAGAAAGTGTTTGGTGAAGGAATGAGGAGCATAAGATCTATCTAACTCGATCCTTAGTAACATGGGTGATGTCTGAGGAGCATTTCAGATCTCGGTATATGTCTACACATTTTATTCGGAAGAGGATAGATTAGTTCCATTACCATCATCATGGCTTAGAATAGGGATATTTTTAGTGGTGAATATTCGTAATATGGAAAAAAATTCATTTTAGGAAAATTTGAAAAGGTGATTTTTTCGAAGCGGGATGTTATCCTGTTTGCCTAAAATTTACATTATATATTTTTTGGGGGTCGGATTTTCCTACATTTGAAAACATATCCTATAAAAACCTAGGTGATTCATCGTGTAGTATACTACAGTATTACCACAAGTAGCTTACCAAATTTCCAATACCGTGAACTCGTATACTCTTAAGCACCAGAGATTGTTGTTACCCTGTTAGTAGTTTAGAGTCAGGTGACAAATGATATTTGTTGACATGTGACAAGCAAGTTAGTTGTTGACGTGCGAGATGGATATAGTTGATGTGAGACAAGAGGTATTTCAGATGCATGACAAGGAGGTATTGCAAATGCACAACAAGGGGGTAAGCAGTTGACATGCAACAGGGATAGAGATGACACATGGCAAAGACAGTTGACACCTCCTTGACGTGTGATAGAGAAAATTAACACCTTCTTGATGTGTGACAAAGAAAATTGATGCATTTTTGATGTGTGATAGGGATATTTGATGCGATGTTGACACGTGACAAGGGGGTTAGTTGTTGATGCGTGACAGGAATTTTGACTCTGACGCGCTACTTGGTTCTTTTGCTAATGTAGAACTCTATTAAAAATAATGGAAGGTGTTATTCCTCATAATGTAAAGACCCTAAAAGTAACTAAGAAATATCAAAAGTCCTTGTTCAAGTATTTTGGAAACTCTACTGATACAGATATTGAAACTACCAACAACCATATAACTACCACCAGAAAGAATTAGAATAGTGACTTTGTGGAAGGTATTATTGAGGTGGACATGCATTTTGCACAATATCAAACAAATGACACCTACGGTAATATACTAGATCTTCAAGATATAACTGTTGAGATGCCAAATCCTGAAGATATTCTTCCTATTAGTGTGCAACCAGGAGTGCATAAAATATCACACATACAAATACTCAGAAAAATGGAACACAGAAATCAAATTCAAATTCTGGTTCACAAAATAGGAAAGCAGGTGATTGTGATATTGCTCAAAATTCTACTCAAGAAGGTAAAAAATTGAAAATGAACAAGAATATGTGGACCATTGGCAGCTCATACAAGTTTGACTGGGCGGCCAAATTTCCATTTATCGAACCTATAAAATCATCTAATTCAGAAGAGATCCCATCTGAATGTACATGTACAATATGTACATGGAAATTGGGAAAGTAGCAAATAATGCAAATGAAGCTGGACACTATAGAAAAACATTGTGGAAAACAATATTTGATTGTAACAGGGGTAGATGGCCAGAAAATCAAAACACACAAGTGGAAAACTGAAAAATAATGCATGCATGTTAAATACGCAGTGGATTATGAGGTAGAGCAGAAAAAATGCAGACATCTCATGGAAAAGGGAGGAACAATCACATCACAAATTGATAAGATGAATCAAACAAATCTACATGAAAAACTCATACAATTCTCTACTTTATTTCACATACTAAAGAAAGGAAGATCGATATCGGATTTCCTCGATTTCAAATTTTTGTATCAATATAATGGAATACCGAACGTACCTCAGTCTGATTGGTCTGAAAGTAGTGGATGGGAAATGGCAAAATGTCTTTCCATGGTAGAGAAGGAAGATTTGAAAGAGAATGTAAAAAAATCAAATTTTATCTCTCTTCCAATTGACTAAGTGACATCAGTTGAAAACATTGCATGGGTATGTATCCATGTCTATGCTTTAGAAAATCATATAAGGACACCTCATTTGTTGGGTGTTATGAAAATGGTTGAAAACTGTAATGTCGAAAACCTACATAAAATAGTTGTTTCACATTTGAAAGATATTTCTGGAATGAATGATTATGAAATTGCTACGAAGTTGGTATGCATCAGAGCAGATGGTGCATCTGTCATGCAAGGTCACCGAATAGGGCTGTGTGTTAGATTACAAACAACAGTGGCCCCATATATGCTACCAATTCACTGTATGGCTCACATAATGAATTTAGCATATAAAATTGTAAGCAACTAAGAAAATGTTGCTAAATTAGAAGACCTTATGAGAGAACTTCATGCCTATATGGCAATCAGCCCAAAGCAATTTCTTGAGTTCCAAAAATTCACAATTGGAATTACATATGGTAAAAAGCCTCTGAAAGATGTTGAGACTAGATGGATCTCTTTGTATGAACTTGCATGCAGAGTTCGTGAGGAGTATCCTTCGTTGGTTGGTCTCATGCACAAATATTGTCATAAAGTTGATAGGGTGAGGGACTTTTTGTTCTGTTTAATTGATTTGGAGACATTTCTTACATTGATTGGTATTCTTCCAATGTTGCAGGAGATCAATACACTGATGAAGCATGCACAGGGGAGATTAATCTATATTGTGGATTTTATAAGGATGAGAAAAATGGTATGTCAAACTCTTGATATCTTGTACTATTCCCAATATAGTTTTGATACACCTATTTTTGAGAATTGAAAAGCTTTATTAGATCTTAAAAATCCCAGTAACTATTTGAGATTTAATATCTACGATCACCTCTGCATCACTGTTAATGGGAGGGACATACCACTGCACATTTTGCTAAAATGTAAAGATATTACAGGATTGAAACGAGAAGATGTTCCCATGACATGTAATCTCTTTAAGTATATTAAAGTTGAAACAAGAATAAAGGTTAAAAAAAATAGAATCCTTATCATCAGAAATTAGAGAACATTTCTCCAAGGATAAAATTCTTGAAGCCATGGGTGTGATGAAACCTAATTTTTTGAATACTGAAGGTGGTCGTACTGACTTTGTAAGAAAGCATTTCCATAAATCCATGGGTAAAATAATGGAACATTTTGCAAAAACTTCAGAGTTCAAGGGTATGGGAATCAAAGGTATACTGACTACTGATTTATTAAAGTTTCTATCAACAAATTTTGCAACAACAATGAGGAACCAATATAAAAATTTAGATGAAGCTTCAGAAAGTGGTGCTATTACAAAGTTGTTGTGAGGAATCTATCAAAGTTCTATCTTACAAGAAGATATCAGTGACTATTTCAGATTATATGATTTATGCCAAACAATGATTTTGGGGTCTATGGAGGACGAAAGGGTTTTCAGTGTATTATCATTTATAAAATCAAAAATGAGAAATAGGTTGGATAAAAATTTAGAAAGTTGCATGAGGTGTTACGTATCTCACTACTCCATGGAAACCTTCCCTTTCAACAGAGAAATTGTGCATTGAAATTCCCTTTGTGAAGAAGAGGTGTGAATAATACAGCTACAAATACAACTATTCCAAATGTTGAGAGTGGAATTAGTGCATCGTCACACTCTACAAAAGAGAACATCGAGTTTGAAGAAGCTATTGATAATGGACTGTTTCAAATTTAAATAGGTATCTCCTTCACCTTAATTTTATTGTTTGTGACCTTAATTTTTGTTTCAGCTCTTGTTATCATTAAATATGTTATAGATATATATATTTACATTTATTTAAATACAATTTTTTTTTGAAAACATGGGTTGACATCCATTCGAGAAAACTGGTACTTCTCAGGATTGACAATGTCAGGAAACTCACCCATCTATCTACTAATCCATTTCTCGTGTTGAGTTTTCTTAAAACAAAGATCTAGCACATTACAAGTGATGATTTCACAACCATCTAAACACTAGAGGTAACTTAAACCCTATCATATGACCTTTCTTAATTTTTTACAATTATGTTTAATTTATTTTTGCAAAATGCTTTGATATATTTTTTAAACTATCAGATAAAATCACACAATTGAATTTTACATAGAGGAAGATTTTTCCATATTATACCATTCATAATCCACGATCCATTATATAATTCATCATCATCCATATATATTATATTATTATCATATCATAATCCTGACACTCCAATTATTATTAAAACACTTATTTATCTATCATAATCCTAACACATTCCATTTTTAAAAAAATAATGATCCATTATCATCATTCATCATCATCTATATCCATTCTAATGTCATCATGATCATATCATTACAAGTATAGAGAATAAGAATTTGAGAACATTTAAATGTCTTTGTCATACAACATAATAAATTTTCTTGAAACAATTATCCATTATCATCATCTAGATTCCATGATCGTGCTTGAAGCTAAATCTATGTCTGCATACAATTCATGATAATCCAGATCTATGAGACTAATTCTATTATAATGTCATTATCCACATCTAATGTAATCATCATTACAAGTAGAGAAGAAACATAAACACCATATACAATCTAGAAATTCTATACATAATATATACGAAGTTATAAAATTAAAGATTATATAGTATTTCAAATTTTTAAAGGCTATCAAATTCAAGTTTCAACTATCAAATCCAGATAATAAAATTAAAATGCCATGACCACAACATTCGATGTTTCAAATTGTCAAATATAGATTCAATTTTTCAAGTTTCCACACTTAATAACAAAAACTTTCAATCCTCAATTTTATGTACCCCTTTCCACTCCTGTGCTCATTTCCCCAATGGTTTCTTCACCTGTACCCCTTTCTCCAATGACATAAACAATCCCAGAACTTATGATATCTTCCGCAACACTCTCTATATTTTTTAAAATTCTTTCTTATTGCTTTGTCACATCTCCATGGGATAATAAATTTGGATCAGCAGCTACCTTAGTTTTGAATAAGATTTTAGGGTTGAATCCATGCTCTTTAATTATCTACTTCATTGTATTGTTTTGTTTGTTAACCAAAAAAATACTTTCCTTCAAATTCTTCACTACGGATAAACTATTCTTTGCGGTTTCCAAGTGAACTTGGAAAACCTTTGCTTGACTCTTCAAATTTTCATATTTCAACTGCACAAAAAAAGTGATCTCAATTCGACATATTACTAAAATAAGAAAACTTTAAACTAACAAAAAATAGTGTTTGAAACTGATAATACTTATGACCGCTCTATCTCTCTCAGCATTTGCAACTGCTATCAGATCCTTGTCCGTGGACTATTTTTAAAAATATGCCTGGGCCTCAACACAAATATTTTCCAATTTGTTTAATGTCTTATCCAAAATTTCATCTTTATAGTTGTTGTTATATGTGACATTAACACTTCTTACTTGGGTAAGTAAGGAATCCATCTTCGTAAGTTGATTCTGGACTGTAGCGTATAAACTATCCCTTTTCCAATAATTTTCATAACAACTTATTATCTCATTGATAAGTACTTTATCCCTTCTCTCCCATTCTATGAGTTGACTGATATGTGGTAGAATAAACTCATCAACATGGGATTGACAGTCATAACCAATTAAGTTCTCTAAAGGAAAAGGTAGCAACTGTTCACCATCTGTATCTGATGAAGATGATCTCACTGGAGAGGTATGGGGGCTTTCGGGTTGATCAACTACAAATTGTTTTTACCTTTGGGTGGCCTGATCCTATTTGTGATAAAATAAATCAAGATTCAGAAAAATAAATCTTAAGTGAAATGTAATTCAATATGGTAAATAATCTTGAAAGAGAAGTACACCTGCTAGCCTTGAATAATCTCACGTGTATTGAAAAATCCAGTTGGGTCATTGCTATCAATGCCCAAGTAATCTTCATCTAAATTTATATTAATTAAAACCAATATTCCCATTGCGCTTGGCAAGCCACCAAGTGAAAGGGTTGGAATTTGAAAGGAGGAGGCAATGTTTAGTGTCCCACTAGGGTTGGAAGAAATGGGTATGCATTTACCAATTTTATTTTTTCCCGATCCTCTAGTTGGCATTTTGAATATTATTGGTGGAGGGGGGGGGTGGTGCCGATATTTGTACAAAATGAGGACTGCAATGTGCTAAAAAGTTCAAGAAAAAACATATGAAAAACTAGAAAACAATGTTAAAACTACGAAATTAAATGAATTATTATTCAAAACTTGTACCTTGTTGTTGAGGGGTAGCTTGTCACAGTGGTTGAGGAGGCTGTGTTGGAGTAGTAACTAGTTTTTTTTAGCTATCTGTTGTTGAGATTGCTGAGGTGGTTGTTGAGAAGATAAAAATACATGGGACTGAACTGAGTGAGTTGAGGAAGATGGATGACTTTGCGAAACAAGTGTTTGGTCCAAAGTTTGTACAATGTCACCAACATTGAATTGTATGTCAATTCAATTGAGTAAAATTAAAATGGGAAAATAAAAATACTAACTTGAAATTTGTAAATAATACATGAAAGGGTATTAGTTCTCTGACGTTTAACGAATTCAAATTGTTGGGGGTTTGGAGATGAGTGAGCTTCCATTTCAGATTGGGAATCTCCCGATGCCTCAGCATGTTGTTGGCCTCTTCCTCTTGATGCCGCCTTTTTTCGAGGAAGGGCCTCCATAAATCTTCTCTGCAAATAGTAAATAGTTAATACTTGTGCACAGTGTAATGTCAAAATACAAAATTAATATTTTATACCTGTTGTTCTTCAAATGGAATGGACAACTTCATCAACGCCTCATCCATGCAATTGGGAATTGGTTTGTCTTTTAAATTTAAAAGAGCCTCGTAATAAATGCCAAGGAGATAGTTTGTGGAGTAAATAGCCATTTTTTTAAAGCTTTGCATTTGTAATGTTAGTTCTTATTTTTTTAGATAAAAAGGTGCACCAATCAAATTTTTATTTTTTGATATTTTAAACAATGTATGCAATGGCCCAGTTTGGTATATCTATTTGTTGACCCTGCAAAACTATTCTGGATTGGAAAAAGGAAATCATTCCAACAAGAAAGTGTTGTGTAATTTATTATGTATCCACACCATGCCTGGATTTATTGACATGAGCTGCAAATACCAAAAAAAGTTGGAATTAATATAAATTTAAATTATATCAAAATAGAAAAATAAATTAAAATGACAAATGAAAACAATTTACACTTACAATCAACATGGAAACCAAAATTCGATTCGAGATATTTCTTATCATCTTCGATGAGTGTCACCTTCGTTGTAACAATGGGTAAATTTCTGAATGGGAGGCATGTAAACCAATAAATTTCTGAATGGAAAAAATTCAGTTCTGAAAAATAGGTAAATTCACCTTTCGTTGAAACCAGTTCCGGGGATATTCGCCAAGTATTTACCACCTCCAATTTTCTGTAGGTGTCTTAAAATGAACCCTGGATTAGACACAGTAGCACATTAGGATTCATGGTTCTTGGATCTTCTTAAGTATATTTACTACGTTTGATATGAGAAGATATAGGTGAACAGGTTCATCAGGGGCCTAAATGTGGATTTGGCCTGTGTATTTTGGATGTTTTCTCCTCTTACATTGGAAAATGCAGTGGATAAAGCCTACTTATCAGAGGAGAATAGGGGAAAGGCCCAAGAGTAACGAGACAGGACCAAGAGTAGGATATAGGCTCGTGGGTATAATATTTCTAGGAGCAGAGGACATGAGGTACTTTTCCACCACCTAGAGGAGGATTTAGGCCTCAAAAGTCAGCTCTGAGACCTCTGCCACACACCCAACAACATTCACAACACAATGCACTTTAGTATAAGAGTTCTAGAACCACACATGATACGTAGAGGGTAAGAATCCAAGGAGGATTTGGATTTTTTAGGGATAAGAGATATGGTTGTTAGTAGGTAAAACTAGCTAGTACATAACAATCTTTTAGAGTCAGGCCAGCCGATTCAGTACACTATAGTACAGGTGGACTCCCATGCAGAGAGAGTCACCAGGTTGTTATATTTTTGGGGCCCATGATTACTATGCTCGCCTTTGTCCACAAAAGCCCAATTTTAGTGATAAGAACAAGGCCCCTATTACAGAGAAGACAAGAGAAGATGTGGGAAATACCCATCGTGTCTATGCAATAGTGGATAACTACCATGCCGAGCATCTAGATATGATTATCAAGACTATAGGTATTATCAAAGGTATTTATGTCTCAGTATTATTTGACTCTAGATCATCTGATTCTTTTATATCGCCATCTATAGTGGACTGGTGTGGGCTAGTGGCATCTAGGAAGCCAAATAGTTGGTATGCTAAGTTGGCCTCAAGGGCCACACTCGTAGTGGACACCTACGTGGAGAGTTATGTACTTGACTTGGGTTTTTTTCCACTACCTTAGACCTCTATGTGTTACCTTTAGGATCTTATGAGGTTGTTTTGGGCATGGATTGGCTTGATTCTCATTGGGCCAAAGTGGACTGTAGAATTAAGATCATTAAGTGTCAGGATGATATATTCTAAGAAAATCAAGAAGAGCATGATAAATGGTTATTATATTTTTTCAATCACGATTAGTTACCAATCAGAGGGAACTCTAGGAGTTTCACCACTGGATGAGCATTCTATGTTGAGGGATTTTGCATTTTTTTCTGAGTAATCTTCATGGAGTACCACCATGTAGAGAGGTGGATTTCACTATAGACTTGGTATTAGGGGTAGAAGCAATTTCTCATTCACCTTATCGTATGATGACTCCAAAGCTCCATAATCTCAAGATTCAGTTACCAAAGTTATTGGACAAGGGTCTTGTCTTCCCTAGTTTGTCTCCTTTAGGGGAACCAATAATTTTTGGGAATAATAAGGATGCATCCCTTCGAATTTGTGTCGATTTCATATAGCTTAATAAGGTAACAGTGAAGAACCGTTATCCATTCCAAAGGATTGATGACTTATTTGATAAGATGAGGGGAGACAAATTTTTCTCTAAGATTTATCCTAAGTCAAGATACCACCAGTTGTGTAGTGCAAATGTAAACATTCACAAAACATCTTTCTGCACTTGGTATGGGCATTATGAGTTCACCGTAGTTCGTTTTGGTTTGAGAAATGGTTTAATAGTTATCATGAGCCTCATGAATGGGGTTTTTAGAACCTTCTTAGACTACTTTATATTAGTGTTTCTTGATTATATATTGGTTTACTCTCGTTAAAAGGAGGAACAAAAGGAACATTCGACATAAGTGCTACATTTTTTTAGAGAGAAGAGTTTTTGGGAATCTAGAGAAAAATTATTTCTTTCAGTATGAGATTCAGTATTTGAGAAACATCATTTCTGGTGAGGGTATCTTAGTAGATCCCTCAAATATATGTGTCATTCTCGATTCATGAAAGACTACTTCAGCAAAAGTGATGAGGAGTTTTACGGGATTATTAGGCTATTACCATAGATTTGTACAAGACTTATCTAGGATTTATCATCCTATCACTTCTCTTCAACGCAAAGGGAAGAAATTTTTGTCACCGAAAAAATGTGAGCATGATTTTAAGTTACTCAAGGAGCAATTGAAGACATCACCTATTTTAGTAGTTCCTGTCCAACCGAAGAGTTTATAGTTTATATCTATGCTTCCTTGGAGGGACTTGAAGCAGTACTTATGCAGGAGTGGAATTTCATTGCATTTACATCAAGTAAGCTCAAAGGCTATGAGATCAACCACCCTACCTATGACCTTGAGGATGAATCGGTGGTTCACGCCCTATTTTGTTGGAGGAATTTTCTTTTGGGTAGACCATTTTTCTTGAGGATCGATAATCGAAGCTTACAACACATATTTTCATAGAAAAACCTCAACGTCCATCAACAACATTGGATGGAGTTATTGTGTGAGTATGACATGGATATATTCAATATTTAAAAGGGAAGGAGAACATATTCGTAGATCCATTAAGTAGACGATGACATATATTTGTTGTTATGACTCTACCATAAGATATTTTGGGCATGATACTTTAGTACCTTCTAGGGGAAATATTTTATGAGAGTTCCATATAGATGTTTGAGTCTCAGGGTTCTTTAGAAGGTAGGTATACATGAATCATCTTAGAGGTAGATGGTGATATACATTTTCAGAGTCATATCTATGTGCCTAAGGCAGGAGATCTTTGTAGTTACAATATTTCAGAGGCCCGTCAAGCCCCATATGTATCCCATCTTGGAGTGAAGAAGATGAATGTTGATCATAGGGATTATTACTATTAGCCAGGACTACACTGGGATACATTATACTTCATAGCTCATATCCTTGAGTACTAGAGGGTCAAGGCCAAAAATTCTCATCCTGTAGGACTTTTTTATACCCACGATATTCCTGAGTGGAAATGGGATGTCATATCTATGTATTTCATTATTGGTCTTCCCATATCATCATATCATCATGATGTTATCATGGTCACAGTGGAAAACTTAACAAAGGTTTCTCATTTTTCACCAACCAAGGTAGCTTATAATGCAAACACCATTGCTACGGTATTTCTTGAAGATTTGTGAGGCTACACAGGATTCTTAAGATGATAATTAATGACCAGGATACTATTTAAACTTTAGATTTCTAGACTTATTTTAAGACATCTCTCAAAACTGAGATCAATTTCATTTCATCTTACCACTCAGAGAAAAATGGTTAGATTGAGAGAGTTAATCATGTGCTAAACGATATGTTGAGGATGTATGCGATTGATCAGTAGAAGAAGTGGGAGGATTACTTATAGCTCAACTCCATTAGTATGGATCCTTACAAGGACTTTTATGGGCAACCTCGCATGACACCATTGAGTTGGTACAGATTATATGACATGGTTGTTCTTGGGCCAACTTTCCTTCAGGATATAGATAAGTAGGTCATTCTGATTAGACAACATCTTGAGCGGAACAAGAATACTAGAAGGCATACGTAGACACTAAGAGGATCGAGTGTCACTTTGCAGTGGGTGACATGGTATTCTTGAGAGTGTGACCACACAAGAGCCCACTCCATTATGGAAAGTGTTCTAAGATTTCACCTCACTTTGTGAGGACATTCAAGATCTTGGAGTTCATTGATCCTATTACCTACCATTTAGCCTTTCTTCCATGCCTATCCTGAGCCCACGATGTATTTTATGTTTTAGTTTTGCATAAGTATGGACCATATGTTTCTCATGTATTGGATTGGTTGGCCTTATTGGGGGAGGATGAAGGACAGTGGATATTGTATCCCATGTGTATCCTAGAGTATATGAGATTGGACCTTCAGGGGCCATAGACGAACCAATTTAGAGTATAGTGGGACCAATATGATGAGAAAATAACTACTTGGGAGGACGTGAATCCATTGCGGGCTAGAATACCCCTACCTCTTTCAGTGAATTCTAGGGGGAAGTCTAATTCTAGGCAATGAGAATGTAGTGCTTACTATATTTCTATCTTTTCCAGGACTTGTTGATTCATTTGAGTAGCTTTATTATTTCATATGATACATTGTTATTTCATTTTGGTATATTTTGATTTGCACTTGGTACACTTAACATCCTATGGTCTATAACATCATATTTGACATGACACTTGAGACACCATATGATATTTATGACATTGGTTATTTCATTCTGATTAGAGATGATGATACTATGATGTATTATATTTGATGGACTATGTTACCATATGGTATTCACTAATGATTATGATTTTGAGTTATATATTATGGATATTGGATCATGCTTATATGTATCATTGGAAGACTAGATGTGTGAATTGTATTTACCTGATATTCTATAGTCGTATTTCATTATTATTTATAATTGATATTTTATCATATCAAGAAGATTTTAGGTTTACCTTGAGTGTGTAGGATTTGTAGGTAATACCACTCAGTGAACGTTGGACTCAGTGGTAACACTACGAAATATTCCTAAGCCGTCATGCCTAACCCTTTATCTCACCTTGTTTCATTTTGGCCATTTTTGTAATGGGAAAATTTGGTTGACTCTTGCTTGTGATTTTATTTATTCTTATTGTTATTTGTCCTGACCTTGAGCATTGTCACCATCATAAAAATTAATTTACTTCATTTCTCACCTAATTTGGATTTCTACGTGCTAATGATGTCATTTGGGATGATTTATGTTATGGGGTGTTTTAGTGTCTTAAACTTGTTTAGGGATGTCTTGGGTGTAGCTAAACAAGTGTGTGTGGACCATTCCTCACCTTAATTCCCTCATTCAACCCCAAATCCCGAATTTTACCTTTAAGGGCATTTTTTTAGGATTTTATTAAAAGGTAAGGGTCTTCTTTACTTAAAAAAATAATCTATGGGACCTAAGCTATGGGTGGGGGGAGATTTCTGTTAATCCAAAATCCTCTTACTTAGTCCACCCTCTCTCAAGTCACTATCTCAATCTCTTTTTCGTGTCTCACATTCTTGGCTTCAGGATTTTGTGTGGGCTAAATTGGATTTTGTCAAGCCTCTTGTTTTTATTGTTTTGGGAGACATGGAAAGTGACTTCGATGACAAGCTTGATTTTCTTAGTTGGAAAGGTGACACATGTCACCCTCCCATGGGTTTGTGGGATGGATATTTTTCCTATATCTTGTTTGAATTTTGATGTTTGGGGGATTTTTTGGTGGAGAAATTTGGCATGGAACTTTGGGATCTTAAGGATACAAAGAGCTAGGAGCTTATGGAATTGAGCTTGAAGTGTGATACCTCTCATTGTATTTTGATTTAGAAAGCTTTATTGAATGTGTGTGGATATATTTTTTATAATGGTTTTGATTGTGGGTTGGTTATTGGGATTCTTGTTGTTTTTAAGTTCTTACTTTGTGTTAAAAATTATATTTTAGCTTTCTTTTTTCCTCCACTCTGTTTGAATGTGGCACTGGAGTGTAAATTGGGAATGAGAGGGGTATCTAATCTTCATGGCTTCTTGGGGAAGAAATGAATATTTTTATTATCACTCTCTTCATTGCTAGAAGTAGGAGGGACTCCCATTTGGTTTGGGCATCCCCTTCTATCCTTTCCAAGGATTCTTGCAATGCTTGAAAATCCTTCACAAGGAGAAGACAAAGGAGGTATAATGATTTGGGAGTTTGTGATGATATTTGGAGATACTATAGGAGGATACTTAGGTACTCATCATATCATATTGTAGACACCCTAATTTCACACCTTTTCCAAATCAAATAATTTCCCCACTCCATCTCCCACAAAAATCCCGATAAAATTAATCGATGTTAATCGGTTAATTAATTCACTTCAAGCCCCCTAAACTAAACCCAATCTTCCTCATATGTAAAATATTCCCTATGTCCCCCATTTGAGAATTAAAATACAAGTTTAATCCTCACACACTCTTTTTTTTCCCCACTCACCTAATCATGCCCTCATTTTAAAACCATAATTACTTAAAATCCCCTAACTCAATCCAATTCCTAGGCTATAAATACAACCTTACGCCCCTTTAAAACACACGGAGAATAAGTTTGAATGCCTTGTCTCAGGTCTTGCATACTTTTGTTGAGTTGTGGAGCTCAATTACTTCAGTTTAACATGTAATGTAAAACTTACTGAAAAACACAATAACTGTCATCGGTCACCTAGGACCGGAATCGATTAGGTAAGGAGGAACCGACATCGGTTAGGGCTAATCGATGTCGGTTACCTGTGCAAGTATGATTTAATTAAATCTAAGGAATTAGATCTATTTTTAGCATTAAAGTATATCTATAGATTGTAATTGCATGGATAAGTTCTCTAAGTCTATACATGACTATATAAGCATAAAATCTAGGGTTTAGAAGTAATTACTAACAAGAATTAAGAAGAACTTGAAAAATTTGGTAAGAGAGAGAATTCTTGGTGATGAAGAAAAAGCTTGAAAGCCTCAAAGTATTGTACGACCTGAGAGGTGTGGAACATTATATAATCTTCATTGTATATCTTGTCAAAGCTTTAGAGAATAGACCTTGGCTGTATTTCCCAGCGAGGTGGATGTAGTTCACATCTCGGTGAAGCAAATTAAGTCTGCGTGTTGGTTTAGGAGCTCTAAATGACACGCATAGTTTGCAGTCAAAGATAAAAGTATCCACTTTTATTTGCATGTATGCTTAAACACAGATATATTGGCTACAGTAACCGTAGGTACTAACCAACTGCTGGTGATACCCGAGCTTTTGTTTCACGGGTTCTATGTGTTTGTCCCATTCCATGATAGAGGGTGTGCGTGATGGAGTGGAAGCTGATGACAATGGTAGAAGTGACGATCAAATTTTTAGATTGAGAAGGTTGATGGATGTACCAGCACTTATCAATGTCCAGTGAGAAGTCATTGGCAGATTGCAGAGATTATCTGTATCAACCAGATTGGTGTCATTGGCCTTGTTGGATGCCCATGTATAGATTTATCAAAGATGACTGATGCCGCATGGAACTTTCTTTGACAGAAACGCTTTCGAGATCCATAGTGCTCCGCCCCTCGTAAGCCTTTCCATGGCTTCGACAACATTACAGAAGTGATTTTCTCTAGTGTAGATTTGGTGTAAATGGGGGTCCCATCCTAATCCATGATGAAAATCTCTTTTAGCCTTCCAACACTCTTTATTTCGCCTGAAGAAACTATGTAGCTCAAAGATTCATGAAGGTGTATTTATAGGGAGAGCGTTTGAATGATTTTATATGGGGTTTTTTAAATAACTTAAAATCATTTTGATAGGGCAATGTGATGATGAAGCCATAGCACTTTTAGGTCTAATGTTCTTTGTCAGATAGTTGGGAAAAAAAAAAAATGCTTGCCAGTAATACATCTGGGAGAACACCCGTTGAAGTTTGACCATGTATTTAGTCTAATCTTGAATGAAGAAATTTGTAGGAACGAGTACAGAGGAATCATCATCTAGGAACCTGCTTTCAATGATAGAAAGCATTTGGCAGGCAGAAGGAGAGATCCAATTGAATAAGAGTAATGGGAAATCAAATATGTAAGGGATTAGCAGATCCAAATCTCAGAACCGTCATTTAGGCTGTCAAATTTAACATAGTATCGTGAAATGTCTGCAAAGCCCTTTCCTATAGGGAGAACGCCTTCGTTCGTCAAAGGAAATTTGAGAACCAACAACCAGACAAAGGTAATGAAGCAAATCTTGTTTATTTATTAGAGCTTCATACGAGTTGATCTGATTATGGTATGATACCCTAAATAGACCCTTGTAACCATAGTATCTTTGAGATTCAGTTGTGCGTATTGGTTTGGTGTGGAATTGACACACTCCTAAATAAATTTTTAAAAAATAGAAATTCACCTATATCTTGTATTCATAGAAAATACTATGGCAAGAGTTAATATTTGGGGTGATGATAAACATTGCATGTATTACTAGTAAAATGAGAAGATCAAATAATGTTTTCTTGAATGGAGCTTAGATAAATATTGGATAACCATCCTGAGGCATGTGCAAAACTTAACAAGAGGAATTTTATTTTAATCTTTATCTCATAACCATAGTGTGTGAATCAATGGTTGCAATGGTGATAACTTTTATACGAGACTCTTGGAAAGTAAATAAGGGTTATGATTTTAGTTCCAAGATGGTAATATGGGAAAACATCGGATTCATTAGGTTGTATCTTCAATGTGAATCCCATGACCCTCTTTTTCTCCCAGGTATCATACTTCAAATTTAGATGCATGCATGTGGCATAATGAAATGGGCCATATGACTCAATTAAGAGCAATGCAGATAAATAAATGATAATGAGTACAGTTAGTACTAGATTTAAAATACCCTAACTAAGGGAACTTGGATTTCCCCGAGCATTGTGTTTATCGCGAAAGCAACAGAGAGTGAGATTTAGGCTCTAACCTGGGGACAACATTTTAATTGAGAATAAATTATATCTAGTACACTCAGATGTGTGGTTGACCATCGTCATCCTCGGCTTCACATGGACGATCCCAGAAAACTTATGGCTACTCTTAGTGATGATGTTATAAAATAACAATATATTTTTACCGTAAGTGCTAAACGTAGATGAATGATGTTAATGAGACTTTAAATAAGTATGTGAAAGCACATGTTGAGAATTAAAATAAAAATCAAAGTTAAATCTGTGAAATTTAGGCTCCTGAATATGGTGGTGATTACTGTAGCATTGGATTTCAATTGGCGTAAATTTTGGGCAATTACATCGCCCCCCTAGAGGAAGAACGGCTCCAAGAACACCAGAGGGGTAAAGATGTTATAGAAATCCTTCTTCTTGATAATCGTCCAACATTCTAGAAGTATGGAGGGTTTATGTCATCCACCAAGCCACAAATAAGGTTTATGGGTAGAATTCCTTGGATGCCACACGAGGGTTTATTCATCATCAATTGTGGGCCTTCAAGGTCAGCTAGATGTAGGACTAGCCCAATAGGAACCAATTGTACTACGGAAAATGTGCTAGATAGATGTTTTGTTTTAAATTTTTTGAAGTCCTTAGAATCCCTTTTATGCATTCTTCCCTTCACGCCAAATAGGAAAAATTTAGAAGTAAGACCGGCCTCTTCAAGAGATGCACTTTCATCTGGTTATGGATTTCTTGATTTTATTCTTCCAAACCCAGTCAACTTGTCTGCGATAAAGGAAAACACTTCTAAATAAACATTAGGAATCGTAATGAAATAAAATTGAAATGAAATGCAGATTCCTATACTTGTTCAATAATTTCTTCTTTACCCAATGATGAAAGGGAATGACATGAAGTCCATATTTAGGACTCAATTCAAAAAAGGGGACATCTGCAGATTTATGTCTTGATGGTACTTACAGGACATTACATCCTTGTTACTTGCATGAATTGTGTTTACCCCTGATCCTCTTTGCTTAGCAGTAACTTAATCCCTTGGTGACAGAAGATGCCAAATTTCTCTTACTCGGTTCTCAGAACCGATAAATGGTATATAGGTGACTTAAACATCGGTCATTTATCATATTTGGTTACAGGATTTGCATGCTAGTTTGAGTGTACCAGACTGATCCTTCGGTACAATGTAGACTTCTGTGCAGAAGATCTCCCAGGGAAATGCAAACCTCTAGAAATACTTGGACATTCTCTATTGGTTGTTTATGAAAAATATTAGAGTACAATAATGGTGATTTAGAGAGAGATTTAAAGGACTCATTCATTTTTCTCGCATAAATACAAACCATTATCTTAATTGCTGAACTATGGCATGGTTTTATTTTAGGAAATTTGGAATCCTTGAAATAGAACCAAACTTGGAAATTGGTTAAGTTGTCCTTATTTAATGAGGAAATTCTAGAACTGAGTGGGTTTTAATAGGAAATCAACTATCGTAGAGGGTGGACATTGAAAAGGTAATCTAGTTCCAAAGCTCTGTATGTAAAGGGATTTGCATAAACAAGCACGTGTTGACTTTGTGTTGAAAAAAATATTGAAGCTATTGTTAATATGCATTATTATTAATGTACTGTATTGAAATTTCCCTTCTACTTGAGAATGTATTCATGTTATTATATTATGGCATCCTTGAATGTTGAAGACTTGCACTATACTTTCATGGACATTGTGAATAATATGCAATGCATTTAATTTTATAGCAAAAGAAAAAAACATATGTTTGCAAGGGTCAAGGTCAATCAATAAAATAATTACTATGCAGGCTTGTGAATATTGGTTATGCTTGTGTGATGGATGCACGGGGGTTTCACTTAGTAAAAGTATGGTATAACATGTGCATTCGAAAGGTTATTGAAGAATACCCTTAATTCTAGTTTCTTACCTCTAATTATTCAATTGATAATACCCCCTCTTGTTATATTATTAGAATAAAAAATACCCCCTATGTTTTCCATGTACCTTACTTTACCCAGTTTTCAATTACAATTTTATTTTACCCCTTTTTATTTCTACCCTAATATATCAAGACAAAAAATATATTATATTTCTCACTCAATTTTTTTTTAATATGCCTTTTCCTCTCGAAAGAGTGAATTTGAAGCCATTAAAGACCTATTACAAATCACGTTATATATGTTATGCTTTTAATCATTTATCAATAATTATTCAAATACTTAGGGTGGTGAAATAACATCACTTTGTATTGAAAAACATACTCAATCCTAGTTTTCTACCGTCTTATTGTTTATTGTTTAAGAATCTCCTAATTCAGATATCCTTATTCAAAAAGAGATTATAATATAACTTTAGGACCATGGACATTTTGCAGTTTTAAAGTATTTAGCTTTAAAAAATAGGGTTGAAATGTTTCAATTTTATATTAAAATTAACCCTACCTCTTCTCTAACCCAACTCTCTAACCTACCCCCAATACCTAATTCATAAATTAAACCATTACATCCCCTAATTTCTACCAATATATTGAATTTAATTTTATCAATTTTAATTACCTCAATATGAATGCATGTGCTAGGATATTGCCTTGTTAATGAACCCCCCATGATGGGATCAAGCAAGCTCCAAGGCAATGGTACATGAGGTTTTATAGTTTTATACATGAGCATGGTTACTTGAGATGTGAATATGACCATTGTGTTTATTTTGAGAAGCTAAAAAATGGGAGCTTTATTATTTTGTTATTGTATGTGCATGATATGATTATTGCAGAATCTAGTATGTAGGACATTCGTGAGCTTAAGGAAAAGCTAGCTCACATATTTTCTATGAAGGATTTAGGAGATGCAAAAAGAATTCTTGACATGTAAATACATAGAGATAGGAAAAAAAGAAATTGTATTTGTCTCAGGAGGATTATATCTATAAGGTCTTAGAAAGGTTCAACATGTAGAATGCAAAACCTATTAGTACACCTATGGATGGACACTTCAAATTGAGAAAATATCAGTGTCCATCATCACATGAGGAGGTCAAATATATGACACGAGTGCCATATGCTTCAGCAGTTGGGAGTCTCATGTATGCTATGGTTTGTACTAGACCAGACATTGCATAGGCAGTGGGAGTTATGAGTACATATATGGCTAAAACAGGTAAAGAGCATTAGAAATCAGTCCAATGGATACTCAAGTATTTGAAAGGGACATCTAGCATGTAATTATGCAATGGAGGTTCAGATATTTCATTATGTGGCTATGTTGATTCAGATATGGATAGAGATATAGATGGTAGGAGGAGCACTACTGGATATATTTTCATAGTAGGTGGGACAGATGTTAGCTAGATTTCAAGATTTCATAAGGTTTTGGCTTTGTTTACTACATAAGCATAGTATGTTGAAGCTACAAAGGCTAGTAAGGAATGATATAGATGAGTACATTCATGGAAGAGTTGGGAAAGGAGCAAGGTGAATGTAAATTGTTCAGTGACAGTCCGAGTGTGATTCATTTAGTAATGAACTCAGTGTTTCATTCAAGAATGAAACACATTTAGTTGAGGTATCACTTCATATGGCAGGTATTGGAGGATGGATAATTGAATCTGGAAAAGATTCATACAAACAAGAACCATACAGATATGCTAACGAACCCATTAGCAAAGGAGAAGTTGGAGCTACATTCCACTTTTGTTGGTATTCGAGTTTGAGACTTGAAGAGGAATAAACAAAGCTAAGGAAGGATCCAAGAATGATGTTGTACATGTATAGTGTAGTAATTAATCTCGAAGTGGGAGATTATTGAGTTGTGGAGTTCAATTACTCCAGGTTACCATGCAATGTAAAACTTGCTGGAAAAAATAGTAACCATCATCAGTTAGGGGGAACCGGCATCAGTCACCTAGGACCGACATCGATCAGGCATGGAGGAACTGGCATCGGTTAGGGCTAACCGATTTTAGTTGCCTATGCGAGGATGTTTTAATTAACTCTCGAGAATTACATCTATTTTTAGCATTAAAATATATCTGTTGATTGTAATTTCATGGCTAGGTGCCCTAAGTCTATAAATTACTATATAAGCATAAAAGCTAGGGTTTATAAGTAATTATTAACAAGAATTAAGAAGAGCTTGAAAAAGTTTGTGAGAGAGAGAATTCCTGGTGATGAAGAAAAAACTTGAGAGAAATAAAGTACTATACACCTGACAGGTGTGGAAGATTGTAAATCTTCATTGTATATCTTGTCAAAGCTTTAGATAATATATTGACTTGTTTCTTGGTGGACATAGCTCACAGTGGGTGAACCACATTAAATCTGGTGTTGGTTTATATCTCTTATTTTGTATATTTCTTCTGGTATAATATCCACTTTTATTTGCATCTATTCTTAGATCTAATATATTATCTGTATGACCGGTGTGCTAACCCCAACAACTTTGAGCAAAGAGCATCCCTCCACCTCATCCTAACACCCAAATAGCTGCATCTTGAAGCATACCAAATCCATAACCCCTTTTATCCATTTGGTGCAAAGTAAGTAGATCTTGTTGTAGGAAGGCCTTGCTCTGTTTCTAGAAAAACACCTACATATCACACAATCACAACTCATCCATGTTTCCTTTCCCTTTCCGAGGTTTGTTACGGAATCACGAAGGAGGAGGTATTATATTTAGTGTTTTACTTTCTTGTTTATCAGCGTATTTTTCATAGCTTACACATATATTTTGGCACTATGTGCTCTTTCTCCCCTCTTCCCTTTCCCCATGTTGTTATTGGTGTTTATGGTGGATTTTGATTTTGTTAAGTTATTTTTTTGTTTCTCTTGGACAACATTGTTTTAGTGATTTAAAAGACTTATTTCTCCCTTGACATCTTTTGTAGCATGCTACATATATTTCACATGGGCTTGGGGGAAGCTAACTTGATATTCCTTTGCTAAGAAGACATGTATGCTTGTAAGTTAGGAAACATATCAAGCCTTCGTTTTGTGGTGCTTGGAGCATGATGAATGTGAGGATTGGAGCTTCTTGTGGATTCTTTTGAAGGGTTTATTGGTTTGAGAGTTACCCAAAAATTTACGCATGTGTTGTCCCCTTATTTAGGAGGCTCATTATACTTGCATTTTATTTGTTGATTTTTATTTTCAAGTGGATATTATGGATATGTAACTCTCTCTTGAGAAGGTGGTTGTAAATTTCTAAGCTATGGGTTATTTAGAGTTTTTAACTTTTTTGTATTGTATTGGAGACATGGAAATATGTTGCTCTTCATTTATCATATAATTTTTCCTAAGGATGTTTATTATTTTTTGAACCATGAAAATGATGCAAATGAAAGTTTATTATAATTGTAATAGAGTTACTATTATTAGTTTATTGAAATAACTTCTTGTAAGCAAAAAAAAGGAACAACTTCATTCATACTTCCATTTCCTTGTTCAATGATATTTCTTATTTCATGAGTTTTAGATAAATAAACAAATAAATTTATTGGTTGCATTGTCTTAAAGTTTAATATAAAATTTGAAAATGAAATAAGATAATTTGAGTTTGGTAATAGCTTAGAAAAAGAATATTTTAAAATAATGTTATGTGCCATTCTTTCTTTTGTCTTGAATAAGATTTTGTATAAGCATTTGAGTGAGAAAATGCTATTAATTAGACATTTATCGATCATGTTGATTGTATTTTAAAAGAACACACACACACACACAATCTTAAGTGACAAAATTTTATATATATATATATATATATATATATATATATATATATATATATAGGTTTTATACCACATACTATGCCATTTTTTTTTAAATTTTCTTGTGTCTATGTGAATCTATGTATATACATATATGTACATATGTAGATATTATATATGTATATACATAGATACACACACACACACGAAAAATTTAAAAACAATGGCATAGTATATGGTATAAAACCACTATAGTGGGTGGAGGGGTCACGGCCTAGCCATGCACCCCTCCCCTAATCAAGTTACTGTTATCAAATTTTTCCCCTCAGGAAAAAGTGATCAACATGACCTTGTACAGGAGAAAATTGAAGGGTTGGTTCAATCGTACAAGCTCACATTCGATCCTAAAAATCAAGTTGCAGGTGGGCTTGACAATGGAGAAGAAGGGTCAAAAAATGAATGGCCAATGGAAATGTTGAAGAAGACCAAAGATCAAGTGAAAAATTTGAGAAAGATAACTTGGTAAGTCAAAATCGGGCCTAGAACAATTCAACTTCAAGCAAAGCAACAGACTCGTGGAAGGCGCTGCGTGTCAACTCTGCACATTTCCAAAAACTTGAACGGAAAAAAAAGGAGACATCGGAAGCCTCCACGTTTCAGTGCGATGAAACTTCAAAGTTAATTTCAAAAGGCGCTCCCCAAACGAGCATAGTCTCTAGACATTTCTAGAGCTCAAGAAAGTTACACCGGCCATTGAAAATTCTAAGAGCCAGCGGAGGCCTCCATGTGTCTCATCGATGCAACTTCAAAGATAAAATCCAAGTGGGGTCCCCAAATGAGTGCAGGCTCTCCACATGTATAGATCCCGAGAAAGTTACACCAGCCATTGAAAATTCTAAGAGCCAGTGGAGGCCTCCACATGTCTCATTGGTGTAACTTCAAAGGTAAAATCTAAGCGGGGTCCCCAAATGATTGCAAGCTCTCCACGTATCTTGGGCCCGAGAAATTTGAACCATCTGCTGAAAATAATATGCATGTGAAAGCCAATGGAAACCTCCACATGTCTAACTGTCGTAACTTCAAGAGTGAAATGAGGGGATAAAGTCTTGGGCTCGCGTGTGGAACGCTTGACCCTGACCTTCAGATGATCATAACTTTTGACTGGAAGCTCAGATTTGAGCAAGAGATGACTTTTTGGAAAGCTCTTGACATCCTCTATGCCAAAAGAAACTGGATTTCATATTTTTAATAAGGATAGGTAGGTGAAAATAAAAGAAACATCTTCATCTCCATTAAGCTGATCATGATGCACGACAATCAAGAAATACAAAAACTAATGAAGCTTTGATGGCGATTTTTTAAAGAATGATCCCAATTCAAAGAGACAGTTGGAAAGTGGTTGGAATGCATTTTATGAGCATGGCCATCATTCTTTCATTACTACAGGTCAGGGGATAGAAGGAGTCTTTTACAAGTAAGGTGTCATTGATTGCACTCATTTATTGCATCTTACAGGTGGTTGGAGTAGGGTTTTGAAATTCTTCTCTTCCCCCCTTTTTCTCTCATTCTTCCTATATATTGTAAGGAGGGGCATTTTTTTTAGAAGATGTTCATTTTTTCTCTCCTTCCCCCCTCCCTCTTTCTTCTCTAGGGTCGAATGTGGAGTTTAATCCTCCTCTCTTCACTTTGTAATGGCATTTTATTGCCTCTTTCCCACTAATGATGTACTATTCGAATTCATGGACCAATAAAACATGTTTCATGATGCATTTTGTCCATCCTTTGCTTATTTTATTGTCTCTTCTTACCTGTCATCATCGTAGGGTAGACTGTGAACATCTATGATGCCTATTACAGGTTTTGGATCTGTGTTTAATGGGTTTGAAGTGTTGTTTTGTGTGAACTTTATCTTTGGTCTATGATGCATCTTTTCCATCCTCTCCATTGCTCACCCCTCTTCACTTCAGGCAATTGGATTTGTGATCAACAAACCCCTTTTCTTGTTGATATCACCTCTGTAGTGTAGGATTACTTTATTTTCATGCTCTTTCTCCCTGTCTCCTGGGCATAGTTAAATTAGAAGTATATAGTTGCATTTACTTCCTTAGAAGTAGTTTAGCATTAGGATAAGGTAAAGGAATATGGCCTTCTCCGGAGAACCATCTCAATTTTGTAAGTCCCACAGCTTAAGATATTGTCCAATGTTATGCCGATTACACTGAATTCCCCATTCAAAATCAGACTATTCGGGGGTGTTGTAATTTCACGTCAACATTTTTGGCACACCCAGTGGGACATATTTGAAGCACCTTACCACTTCATCTTAGCAAGTTGGTGTGTTCTTGTTAAAGATTCAGCCTTTAGAGGCACATGCAAAGCACATCTGGCAGATCCATTTGATCAACAACCCATTCTCTGAGTTCTAGATGTTCCTTCCATCCATTTTCACCCATTTTTCTTTCCACATCTTTCATATTCTACCATTCATGAAGCTATGCAATCATGGCTTCATTCCCATCTTAGAATTCACACTTGGAGGAGGAGTGGTGCAGTCCTCCTCGAATGTATTTCTCAACTCCTCTAGATCAGTGTTATGAGAAAATCCAAAATGACTATGGCTACCCCTATGAGCAGTACCAAGATCAGTTCAGCTATGGAGCCTACCAAGAGGGATATACCTGCAGTGAAATAAACTACATGGAGAATGTTGATTTGCAGGAGAAGATTCAAAAAATGGAGGCATGCATGGTACAATAAAGGGCCACAACTCAGATGAAAGTGTTCAGAATTGGGTATAGGGCACCTTGTCCATGGGTTGGCCATATGCCAAGACATTTCATCCCGCAGGAGAAGCTTGACTTCATGGTTGAAATGTTGCCTCAACTTGTACAGTGGACCAAGGAAATAGAGGCCTACAAGCTTGGTGCCATACAACATTGTCAATGGGTAATTCCACCACCTCATAGATTTTATTTTCCTCTTTCTCAATTAGTATCATCGCAGCAGTTTCATGAGTCTAGTTTCTCACTTGCTTCCCCTAGTGTTGAATTACATTCTCAATCTTATAGTCTCCCATCCCACCTTAATAGCTCTTCCCTTTTCCCTTCCAAATCAAATTCCCCTCCATAAGAGCCAAAATCAATACCTTCCCCTCCACCATAGATAAACAAATAGCTCATGGAGACCCCACCCACCAACCCTCCTCTTGTCTTCCCTATTCCATGTCAGGAAGAAACCCAAAAATTCAGTCAAGGAGAGCAGCAAGAAGAAGAGGCAAGAAAATAATAAATGATTAGAAGCTTGGTGATCTTAGCTCTTAGATTCAAGATTAATAAAATCCCCTTGATGGTCAAGCCCCCGGAGGAGGCTGAGGTCAAGCCATAAGTGGTGGAGGCTTTGCTTACAGAAAAAGCAAGGAAAGAATCTGGAACTCCAAATCTAAAAGAGGAGGAGCGCATTCTGGTTATGGAGGAGAACCATACAGTTCCAGAGGTTTCAAGTACAGAGCATGCCCCAAAAGAACCTTTAGTTCTTCCTCCCACTTCATCCCCTTCAAACTCTAATTTCAAAGAAGATTTTGAGCTTTCAGACTCCATGTTTGAAGATGAGGGGAACCATGGTGAGAAATTTGCAGATTAGAAGGACACCACAAAGGAGGTCGAACACATGTAATAGGACAATGAGGAGGTAGATTATCTATCTGACTTGGAGGATTGCTTTGATGGAGAAGAGGCCAAGGAGATCACATCATTTGCTCCTCCATCATCCGCCTTCCAAGCATATGAGTCCGCTGCCATGAAGGAGAGAATTCAAGGATAGAAGCATACACCTCATAACAGCCCTCTAGAACCAAGGTTGGAGGATCCTAATATTCCATGTTCTTCTCAGGGGGAGGAAGGAAAAGAGCACAAGGATCCCATCTCTCCCAGACCATTCACCAAGGAAGGATTGCAGTAAGACTTCATTTTTGGAGTTGGATTTCAGAACAATGGGAACATCCATCGGATCAGACCATGCCCAATTAGGTACTTGGCTTCATTGGAGCCAAGGGAGAATCCAAAACTGGTCATGCTTACTTCGGAGCATGAGGATGAGTTTCAAAGTACCAAGGATCAGCTTCAATGCCTCTTTAATCCAAATGCAGGGCAACTAAAAGAGGTATTTGTCTTATTTCTAGTTGATACCTTGATGATTTGGGTGGAGGATCAACCTCTTGTCAGTTTTTCACTCATAATAACAGCCATGTTTAGCTCCAAATCATATACGTGGCTGCCTATTTTGAGAAAGGGAAGCTACTTCTCCCTGCCTATTACAGGATTTGTTTGAGTTCCCTTTTCTTTCGGTTTGCATAGAGTAGGTAGGTTTACTTTAAGCAGAAGACATGCTTTTGCACACTTTGCATATCCCACTTGGGGTGTGTTTGATTTTCAGTTTTGTACATAGCAGTGTTGTGGTGTTTTGTTGCTCAAAGGTTGTATCATTGTATAGCTCGATGTTCCTCCAAGGTGAATGTTGTAGCAGTATATTTCAGGGGCAGGTGAATGCTCTAGGTCAAGAAATTTTTCTAATCTCAGAAATCTCACCTTCAATATTTTCTTATGAAATTTGAGAGTGCAGACAGTGGGGTAAGCTTTGGATCACCAAGTGCAAGTAGTCAGACTTGAGGTTTCAAGAACAGGATTAGTACTAGGCTATCGTTCATGACTCCATGCCCAATGGATACTTCAAGGTAACTGGTCTTTTCACCTAGTAGGCACGTGATCCCACGAGTCTCCAAATTGTTATCCAATTTTTCCCCTCAGCCAAAATTGATCAAACACGACCTTGCACAGGAGAAAATAGAAGGGTTGGTTTGATCGTACGAGCTCACACTCGATCCCAAAAATCAAGTTGCAAGCAGGCTCGACAATGGAGAAGCAGGGTCGGAAAATGAATGGCCAACGGAAATGTTGAAGAAGACCAAAGCTCAAGTGAAAAAATGGAGAAAGCTAACTCGGTAAGTAAAAATTGAGCCCAGAATGTTTCAACTCGAAGCAAAGCAACGAACTCATAGAAGGCGCCACATGTCAGCTCGATGCATTTCCAAAAAGTTAAAGTGAAAGAAAAAGGAGCCAATGGAAGCCTGCATGTGTCATCTCGGCACAACTTCAAAGGTAAAATCCAAAGGCGGTCCCCAAATGAGTGCTGGATCTCAATGTGTCTAGAGCCCGAGAAAGTTACACTGGCCATTGAAAATTCTAAGAGCCAGCCGAAGCCTCCATTTGTCTCATCGGCGTAACTTCAAAGGTTAAATGCAAGCGGGATCCCCAAACGAGCGCAAGCTCTCCACATGTCTAGAACCCAAAAAATTTGCATCGGCCATTGAAATTTCTAAGAGCCAACAGAGTCCTCCACATGTCTCATCGGCGCAACTTCAAAGGTAAAATCCAAGTGGGGTCCCTAAACGAGTGTAGGCTCTGCATGTGTTGAGGGCCCGAGAAAGTTGAACCGGCCATTGAAAATTCTAAGCATGCGAGAGCCAGTGGAAACCTCCACATGTCCAACCGTCGTAACTTAAAGAGTGAAAAGAGGGGATACAGTCTTGGGAATGCCTCATGGAACGCTCAATCTTGACCTTCAGATGATCATAACTTTCGAGGGGAAGCTCAAATTTGAGCAAGAGAGGACGTTTTGGAAAGCTCTCAAAACCCTCTATGCCAAGGAAACCGTATTTCATATTTTTTGTAAGGGTAGGTGGGTGAAAATAAAAGAAACATCTCCATCTCTAATAAGCCGAGCACGATGCACGACAATCAAGAAATATAGAAACTAATGAAGCTTTGATGGTGATTTTTCAAAGAACGAGCCGAATTCAAAGAGACAATTGGAAATTGGTTGGATTGCATTTTATGAGCATGGCCATTATTCTTTCATTACTGCAGGTTAGGGGATTGAAGGAGGAGTTTTTTACAAGCAAGGTGTCACTGATTGCACTCATTTATTGCATCTTATAGGTGGTTGGTGTAGGGTTTCGAAATTCTTCTTTTCCCCCCTTTTTCTCTCATTCTTCCTATATATTGTAAGGAGGGGCATTTTTTCTAGAAGTTGGTCATTTTTTCTGTCCTATCCCCCTCCCTCTTTCTTCTCTAGAGTCAAATGTGGATTTTAAGCCTCCTCTCTTTGCTTTGTAATGATGTTTTCTTTCCTCTTGTCCACTAATCATTTACTGTGTGAATTCATGGAGCAATAAAATTTGTTTCACGATGTATTTTGTCCATCCTTTGCTTATTTTATCATCTCTCCTTGCCTCTCATCATTCCAGGGTATATTGTGCATATCTCTAATGCCTAATGCAGGTTTGGGATCTGTCTTTAATGGGTTTGAAGTGTTGTTCTGTGTGAACTTTATCTTTGGTCTATGATTTATCTTTTCCATCCTCTCCATTGCTCACCCCTCTTCACTTCAGGCAGTTGGATTTGTGATCAGCAAACCCTTTTTCTTGGTGATATCACCTCTGTAGTGTAGGATTACTTTATTTTTATGCTCTCTCTCTCCCTATCTCCTTGGCATAGTTAGATTAGGATTAGATAGTCGCATTTCCTTCCTTAGAAGTAGTTTAACATTAGGATTAGGTAGAGGAAGTCAGCCTTCTCCGGAGGAGCATCTCAAGTTCGCAAGTCCCACAGCTTGAGAGATGGTCCAATTTTATGCAAATTACACCGAATATCCCATTCAAAATCAGGCTATTCGGGGGTGTTGTAATTTCACATCAACAATTACACAGCCCCCACATGATGGTGTCGGCGGCACTAGCTTTCCCTTAACCTATACGTGTGGCCTCCTCTTCCTTCCTTTCCATGCCTCCTCCCTCTTCACACAGATTCCCCCACCCCAATCACTGTAAATATGCCCCCAAACACATTTAGTTCACCCTCTCTCTCTAGGAAAACCTGCAATATATCTTCCCCAATCATGGTCGGCCGTGTAAATAAACAAAAAGAGCCATTCAAACACAAAAGAATGTTTGCATTAAACCTTGATCCTCTCCCCCATTTAGTCGACCAGGGGTAGAAAAAAAAGGAAAATAACATAAGTAAAATATTAAAAAATGGCTTTAGAAGAAATTTTAGGGATTTAGGTCAAATCTAGATCCTAAGGCCCAGATCCATTTAATGCCAGGGTCATTAATTGACCTCGATAGTTTAGTATTTAGATGGTTAATAATTGAATTGGAACTAAAACGATTTTTTTAGCACCTTGTGGACTTAATAATAAATAATGTTTATGGTTATAATTGCAGGTTTTGAAAGAGGGGGCATGAGATTCGTTTCGTTGGGCCAAATGGAATCCCATGACCCTTCCGCTCATGAGCATTTAAAAATAATAATAAAAAAATATAAATATAATAGAATAAAATTTGGCTAATAAATTGAATAAATAAACTATAGTAAATTTAACGATCCTAGGTAGAATACCTTAGCAAAGGTAAACTGCCCCCGTTGTTGCTTACCATTTCGACCTCTTAGGATTATCTTTGTGGAATAGCGAGATAGGTTTGGAACTACCACAAACTTTTTAATGGGGAAAAAATTACGATCCATGTTGTCGTCAAATTGTGAACCCATTGGCTGCGGTTCTCGAAAACCTCGGCTATTTTAAAATTTTAATAACACCAATAACTTTTTGTCGTAAGCACACAACAGAAAGAATAATTAATGAAATAACTTTTATTCCGACACACGAGATTTAAACACATTTTTTTTTCCCACAAATGTCATTTTATCTTGGATTTTATTGGGGTAAATTTGGTCATTACACCTTTCTAACCCTAAGCTATTAGTATTTTGATCTTCGTAGGATCCCAAAGATTTTTGGCGCGTAATTTTTTTTTGATTTTAATTAATGCGGATTGTTTTTGGTAATTAGGAAAATAGAGCAGAAATTTGAGCATCTAGAGTTTTAAAAAATATATGGAGCAGTTTATAAATCATTACTCTAGCAACATTTGAAACCAAAGGGAGAGAAAACAAAATATGCAGCAATAACTTGAAAACAAAAGGGACACCCACAAAACAAAGCAACAAGAAGTTAGATTTTTTTTTTTAAAGAAACAGAGCAACAAGAAGAAAATAACACTGTAGCAGCGTGTTAAAGGAGAAATCCAATAAATTTCGAAATCATTTTGAATCCTTAAATATTAATGTAAATATATTTTTTTTCTGTGTTTTGTGATTATAATTTGCTATTCTGGAGCTCCCCTGCTATTTTGTGTCTAATTTGCATTTCATTTTATTTTTCCATTTAATTTTCAATGAAACATCGGATGAGTATTTAAAGGTACGAAATTTGAATCGAAGCAATTCCGTAAATATGTGAGGGACAAATGGATTTATTATTCTGCAGGGTAAATACATATATATGGTATTCGGTATCCATAAAATTAACCATGTCCGCAGAGACAATTTATTTTGATATAAGCGCCAGAAATCTCTAATCCAGTTCATAGAAGTTCTGGAATTTCTCTAGTAAGAAATACATGAGAAAAGATCTGATACGCCTTCTGAGTAAGGTGGACTAAATCAAAGAAGAGATATTTCGAAGCATCACTGCATGTGAAGGGAGTAAACTTGTTGCAGAAAGTTTCAACTGTATAATTCCCTGTTCTACAGCAACTTTCTGCAACTACCTCCATTCCTGCCATACAACATAGTGAAAAAAAAAAGATTAGCCTTGATTTTAAGGGTATTTATCTGTACTCTAATATCTAAAAACACTCCAGTATGCGATTTTTTTCAATGTTTGACCATACCATATTTGCTAGGATTTTCTATGATATCTGAAATAAGACCGTTATAATCAAGAGTAACAATTCTAAGGCCTGGAAGAGCAGATTTCAGGCCATGAACCATGGAATTCAGTCCTGTATTGAATCCAAGTGCAGCCTCATTTCTGTCTTCCGCACATGCCCCATTACTCTTATTAAATCCTTCCGGTCTTTCAGAAAGCAGGCATCCTAATGGAGGAACGTTTATCAGTGCAATTCTAGATGCACCCAATTTGTGTAGCTCCTGTTAAAAGCCATAATCAGAACGTTAGTTGCAATTAAAGTTTAAAAAACACCACCATGTAAAAAATATAGAGACTGCTTATAATGACAAAATTATGTTAAAAATAAAGACTAATTATAACCATAATTGAAATCAAGGTAGCAGCTTTCGTAAGGAGAGTTTGAAGATGATCTCTACATATAGGAAAAATATGGTCATAAAAATGATAAATAGGGGAAAAATATTATCTCACTAATTTTCTGAAGGACTGTTGAAAACGTTCTAAATAATATTGAAAAATGATTTTTTTTTAGTAAAATGTTGGAGTTGTTCATAATTTAAATATTTATAATATAAAATGATAATAAATAACATAAATTTTCTAGATCTTGCATTTTCATATTTTACAATACGAAATTTTATATTGTTACACTAGAAAACCTAAAAATACAAAATCTTTAAGATTTTACTGTATTTAATAACTATGACTGGATTGATAATCCTACCTTGATGTAGCCTTTGTAAATGTCCAATAGAATGTGTGTATACTCTGGTACAGTGAATTGGGCAGGACGAGTTGGGTACTGGAAGTAGTTGACAATGAAGTCATTAGTGCCTATCACAAAGAAAACTATTGCCTCATTCAAAATGGTGGTTGCCTGTTCCTTTCCCACCAAACCTCTTATCTTTTTCTTATAGTCTTTGAAATTCTCAATTTGCTTCCAAACTGGTATCACATTCTGCACACACCAGACAAGTGATCCAGATTCAATCCATGTAAACTGGAAATTGCCAAATTGATGGGGTTGTATTTATAGTGCAAAATGAAGATGATTAATGTAAGAGATTGCCTACCGATATTTGAGCTGTTAGATTGTCTAAGCCTGTACCAGCGGATCCAAAGCAGACACCTGTTAGCAAGTCATGGGGTTGCAGCTTTGGGTGCAAATATGGTGGCAGTAACTCCTTGATGCCAAGTCCTTTCACTGCAAGTCATGCCATAAAATAACACAGATCTTTTAAACATTCATAACATTTCAGTCCTATGTATATATTTCATTTTTAAATGTCTCCCTATATAGTTAGATCAAGAATCTTCACCTTAACAAAACCACAAAAAAAGGCACACAATTAGGTCTTTCCTCTGTCTATTTCTATATATATATATAGTTTTAAAAATTTTAAAAATACTAACACAAATCCTATCCGAATTTCAATTTTAATTAGTATTCATGTATTTTAGTACCACTGGGTTTAAGACCAAAATACACCATTATAATGAACTAGAATTTATGTTTAAATTATACGAGTATTGAATGCATAAATTTAAGATGGCAATTTTTTTAAAAAACGATAATTTTCATTCAAAGTAGTGTATTTAGTAACCATGGTCATACAACAAACAAATTAAAAAAAACTCAAACTAAATCTAATTTGATTTGTGGGAAAACATTAAATGCTGCAGTAATTACAGAAGTGCAAATACAGCTTTAAATTTTTGAGAAATTTGTTATTAGGATTGGAATTTCATATTATATGTGCTTGTGGTCGGAAATTCTAAATTTTTTATAATTATTTTTATGATTTTTTACATAAATATAAATAAGTTGCATATTTTCACATATTATATATATAGAGATAAAGAACTACTTTAAAATTATATGAATGTTTAAATTTTCAGCCTATAATTGTTTGTGGCTACTTAATTTTTTTGCCAGTAATATACAGCTTAAAATGACAAAAAAATGGCCCACAGCCTGTCAATTTCCAGCCCTGCTTGTCAATAAAGTTTTGTTTGATTATGATGATTATAATGGAATTTATTATATCATAATTATATTTATCTGAGATATTTATCACATAGAACGGCCCACAGTGTGTCAATTTTCAGGTCCTTGTCATTAAAGCTTTGCTTGATTATGTTGTTTAATAATAGAATTTCTTATATCATAATTATAAATATTTGAAATATTTATCACAAAAAAAGTCCACAACCTGTCAATTTTCTAAACTTAGTTTGATTATATTAGTTACTAATAAAATTTATTATATCATAATTATAAATATCTGAGATATTTAATATTTTATTATACCCAATTCATCTCTATTTTAACTGAGAAAGTTGTAATTAAAGCTTTCTTTCATTAAGTTAATTGATACTGAAATTTATTATGTCATAATTATAAATATCTGAAATATTTAAGGTTTTATTATATGCAATCCCTCTCTACTTTAATTGCAATGTAATTTAACACATTGCTCTATTAACAATTAAAAAATAAAAAATCTTAAATAAGAAGAATGTGTGAAAATGGTTAAGTACTATTTTCTACTAATTATTTTGAAGTATCTAGTCCAGCTATGCTCTTTTATGTAATGTGTATTAGAGTGAATTTAAATAGCTTCACCATTATTTAAAATGAAGTTCTCTATCTAAAGTTTTTGCATTATAGAATTTAGTAATAAAAGGCATCTATGGGATATTTATAAATTCTACATTTATTTTAACATAAATTGTCTTTGTAAGAACAAATTCTATGCCAATAATTTTGCAATAAAAACCTTACCAAAGTAGTCGGACATAAGCTTTCCATTGGATATCCTTCCTGTAGGAATGCCATGTTTGAAATCTCTTCCATAAGGAGGATAATTGCCACTGGTGTTTGTGCGTATGAAGTCATTGTTCCCTGTATCTCCATAAGAATCTCCAAACATAAAAATAGCAGGCACTTTATGTGCCTCAATCAAACTAAACGTGTTACATTTACTGAAAACTGCTATACTAAATATAGCAGAGATTAAATGAAGAGATATTGATCTCATTTCTATTCCTAGAATTGTGATGACAAAATTTATATGCTTATAAAATTTGGTAGTAAGAGAGAAACAATTGCAATTTATAAACTTAGTTACAGTTCTCTTTCGACTAATAGATAAGTATGTAGTCATGATTCGTGGTTGGTGTGGATAGACACGTGACGTGGTGGTTCATGATTCATTGTAATCGATATCTTGGATCCCACAATTAGTCCACCACACAGTTTAAGTCAATTATAACTCAAAGAATGTTTAACCAAGAGAATTTGATCACAAAACCTTATATTTCCCAAAATACATCACAACCCCTTGACTATCTTTTCATCGACTTTATTAACTTTGAAGCAATTATAACAAACCACCTACAAAGTTTTAATACAAAACACGTCATTCAAAGCAAATGCAAAGATTACGTGACACAATTTTACTACATAACGCAATCTCAATTTCTATATTGATAATCTTTTATTTATAAAAATCGTGTTTAACAATTTATTTTAACTAGATATATATATTATAAATTAGGGTGATAAAAATGGGTAAGGAGATCTTGTGAAGGAGTCCTATTGGAAGGAGAGAAACAATGAGAGTGGAAGAAGGGTGAAGAAGAAGGGGTTAGAGGGGGGAGAAGTGTGAGGTTGTCGAAAATGGAAAGGAGAAACAATGTGAAATTCAATTGTCCAACAACGAATTGACATTTATGTTAATCCTTTGAAGGAGACGAGGGGTGTTGTTTTAGACAATGTGGAAACAACTAAAATAGATATTTGTGAATGTAAGGAGTGGTAGAAAAAAATTTCTGATTAAATGGAAGGAACAATTGATGTACAAAAAAACATTAATAACTGAACTTGTACATCAATTGGTGATATGAGCAACAAGTAAAAAATATTTGTTGATCAAACATGGGAGAAGTAAATAATCCTGGATACAATATGACAAACAAAACAAAAAAATTAAATGGAAAGGTGAAACCCCAATCTTCATTCGTAGCACGCAACAAAAAGATGATGGTTAAAACATGCAGGGTGTGTATGGTGGCATCAACATAGCGATTGTAACGACCCGAAAAAACACACACAAACAACACAGTGAAATACAGGATAACTTTTTTTTTGACTTGCTTGACACATAACATGACGCAACATGTCATCACCAAGTATACAATTAACACTGAGAACAACTTGATACAAGGATGGCCATAAAAGTAGCACGGAAATGTTCACACCTATCAAGGAAAATTTACTTTTATTTTTGACAAGACAACATAGAAGTCCAATCACAGAACACACTTACAGTTAGGGCCAACCACAAAGAGTTATTCTTGAGGGTTATTTATTTTAATAAGATATCTTGCAATTCTTAGCTTACATTTTCCAAGGAGGTTCAAGATATGATTCATACAATTTCTCTTACCAAGCTAAGTTTATTCTTTTGAAACTGAGTAAACATCTTCAAATCTTCTCTATTATGACCTTTATTTGTTTAATTCGTTTATCAAGAAAAAGGAGTATTTAAACTCCACAAGACAATCTACTCACCACTAACGCTACTAAGATTCATTCTTACTCACAAGACAACATGGTTTTAAGTTCAACACACTTAAGATAAGAGATACAAGGTGCCTTGAAAAAGGGTTAGAGGGAGAAGGTTGAGGTGAAACATTGTTAGGACCTCATTAGTTATTGCCAGTATTAAATTGAATCTAGGGCTCTTAACCAGAACTAACAACAACTTTAATTAGGCTTCGCTAAAAGTATTAACAAGGAGTAATAAAATTTACTTTCCAAATGGCTGAGAGATAGATTGTGTGGTTTCAAAATTGTTTTCTCCTGTTTATTAAATCTTATTACTTCAAACAATTAATAGTTCATTTCACCTTAGGGTCATTTTACAAATTTTACCATGAAAGGCATAATGTTCACTAGGGGAGCTAGGGTTATCGTGTTATAAAGTTTACTTGCAATGATAGTCTTGCCCTTGTCTACTTAGAGAATTTCTTACTCTCAAGTTGGTGACCCCTACGTTACTTTATTTGAATGCAAATTTTAATTTAACTTCCAGAAGTATTTAACAATCCCATGTTAGTTTACTTATGACACTTTATTACTAAGTCACGGCAAGGTTTAACTTAGAATTTATTCTCAAGGCAAGGTTGTAGCAACATTCATTTACAAGAACAAAACAAGATTACATCAATTCTTAAAATACTGATACCCCAACAAAGTCACTTAACAACAATAACCAAATTTTCTTATAATTTCAAAGATGGTCAACCAATACAAGGTTTCCAAAGTTCAGATGACAAAGTCCACAATACATTATACTGAGACATTAATCCTATTTTAAACTTTCCACTGGACGTTAACAAAAGTTGAACAACATAAAAGGTTTCGAGCAAGGGATCTTCTCAACTGAGGTTGATGACAAAAGTCTACAAATATATCCCTCATCTATACGCAAAATCCCTCTGCAGCAAATTTTCTACAAGAGTCAGTTCACGAGAACTGAGCAAGATAAGGCTACACAAAACCACCATAACTATTATCTAACAATATCATGAAAAGAAGCACCTTATTACAAGAATTTGGGTCAAACCTCTAAACACTATGAGCACATCAAGTTATAATAAAGTCTATAACATGTCGATCAAAGAAGGAGAAGACCTTGTACTTCAGTTAGGAGCAATAGCAACGAAAGTAACAATCATATGAGAATGGCCCTTGGCCCTATAAGGAGAAAACAAACAATCTAGCAAAGACAGAATCCCCATCAAGTAAGTGATTAAACAATAATTACAAGATTGAGATTTTATACATATACCAGTCATCTAGAAATTTATCAAAGGTACCATACGCATAGACTAAAATAATATATTTCTAAAAGAAAAAGAGTTGATCGGCCCGAGAAAGGGGAACCACGGGTTTCAAAATTTAATACAAAAAGTCATGTATAAATGAGTTTCAAACCGGAAATCAAATAGAGTTTACACACAACATAAGTTTCGAAGTGAAGGCATAGTATACTAGTTTTGACCATTAACTACCAGATTTTCCAATCATCCAAGAAGGGTCAAAGTCTTACAGGCTAGTAGCTAGCATGCGAGAGGGTAAGGGGGCTCGGTCACACAAGAGTATACAATAATGTCATCAACAATTTATAATACACTAAAGGTTTGCAAATTTCCACAACAATTCTAATGTTTGATTAATTTAACATAAATTATCCATTTTTTGAAACAACCATATTTTACGACAACCCTTGGTAACACAGTCAACCGTCGCACAAATAGATACAAGCATAATTTCTAAGTGACTTTATCAAAACAAAACCTTCCGCTATGAATTCATAAGATTATCACACGAAAGCTGGGTTTTTCCCGAAGGTCAATCACATTTAAGGAAATCTCCATCACAACCTATTACGGTAATTACATGCATAAAAAATGACCAATATTAATTAATAGCATTAACATTACAAGGGATAAAATAATGCAAGTTAGGAAAGATAGAAGAGCGCCATCAGAAGTAATTCTGAGAAGGGGATTAGACCAAACTATTCTAGTGTCAATGAGGTATTGGATTCGCACAATGAAACCTCCAGCTTAGTTGATCCGAAAAGCTAGTTATGGTTCAAGTTGATAGGGTTGGTCAAAGCACTTCCTGAGGATGGCCTTAAAAGCCTAGAAACAAGATGAAAGATAGTATGAGAGTCTAAACACGTGAGACGGCAAAACACGTTGCACACGAACCTTTTTATTCTACCAGTTTTGATACCGAACTCTAAGCTAGCTAGCCCACGCATTGCTCACACAATCCTACAACCTTTCTTTCTCGATGCCAAAAGGTTATCAAAGGGACTTGTGAAGGAGCTAACAAAATGTCAAAAGACAACTTGGGTGCTAGGGAGGAGCTTCACAATTATCGTAACTTACTTCCATGATATCGAAAATACTAGTTAATCAACATAACAACTTGAAACTCAATCGCAGAGAAGAATTAATACATAAACAAACAGACGAAGGTCTATCATTTGAGTAAGAGAGCATAACATTCAAAGGAGAGGGCACACGCATCCTTTCGACCCACATTCTATCAACGATAAAGGCTTAAACAAGAAGACACAAGCAGAAAGGGAAATCTCCCATCATGGCATCCAACTAACAAATCAATGCAAGGAAAAGTGGTTCGATTTCACAATATTTTTAAATAAAATAACAGTAGAAAAGTGTAGAAATATCTTTCCTGTTTCTCCAGCTTCAACAGGTCGTACAGACTCCACACAGGCCAGCATAAAACAATAGCATGAGACAAGGATGTGAGTACTGCTGCTGGCGATGTCAAAGGGCCAAATGTGATAACTGGATAGACAGATGGGGTAGAAAATTTAACAGTTGAGTCCTTTCACAAATCCACCTCACACCGCCTCGTAGTACGCTTCTGCACTAGAAACAACTCGAGGAGACTGTCTTCCATCTTCGCTCGCTTCAGCAATCCTATGAGGTCATCAAGGTTGTTCTCAACCAATTATTCCTTGAAAAACTCTATGATGAATAAAAGCACGATGCCCTTGGCCACAAGACAACCCAATTAATCCAGAGAAAAAGACCATACAGAATGAAAAAGTTGGAGAAAATAAATATCAAGAGATGCTCTCCTCGTAGTCTCCTAGCATTGGATTTATTGCAGGGTCTTTCTCACATTTCCTGCTCTTCCCAAGTAGCTTTCCATTTCCTTCAAGGAGTACTCTCCTGCTTTTCCCAATCTCCACCTACTCTTCTTCTTGCTTTTCATCCCAGAGATGCATACCATACATCAGATTTGATGAAGTAAATAGCATAGTCCAGTCCTCTTAACACTCAGAAAAGAATACTTTTTGAAAGTGAAAATAAAGTCTGATTCCTTCTTATCGCTGCAAGTTCCATATGATGCACCTTGTTATAGTGCAAATGTGTAGCCCATTGCTTACAGCTTGCTTCACTTAGCAGCACCAATAATCTCCATAAGAACATTGTCATTGTTTAAGATGAGAGAGCTGGATTGCATTACCCACAACAATTTCTCTAGCAATACAATCTTGGAGATAACTTGGTTGTAGTGTCGTAGTCAACATCTGTTAGAAGGCTCTTTTGAACTTAATATAATAGAGTGTTTCTCCACCTTGCTTATGCCACAGAGACTCGATATCATCTTTTCATCTTTGTCCAATGAATTTTTTGGCTTTGCTTCACCAGGCATTACCAGAAATATCTATAAGAACATTTCCCTTTTTTTTTTTTGAAATGGAACTGCTTTGCCTCTCTCACAACAATTTGCATTGCAACAATCTTGGACAAACCTAGTGCAGTGTGGCAGTCAACACATACATTAAGGTTCTTGACAAATCTGAGAGTTGTCCCACGGGGAAGGCTTAACAATCCAAAAGAACTTGCCATCTTCTCACAATGGTGACAGAGGAAAACTTTTACCTTCCCGTTCACTCAGCACATGTTCTGAATCTGACAAATATCCTGCTACCTTCATCTCCCAAGACGTTCTCTCCAACATTGCATAGATCTCCTGTGCCTGTGGGTGTGATCTGTCACCAACACAAAAGGCATGTGCCATTATTACAGCAAAGCACGTGCTTCATGAATATTCTGATCTGAAACAGATCCGCCTCCAAGAGACCCTCTTCCATGAGCTACATCATAAAACAGTAATGTCTCAGTAGAGAATCTCTGTAATAAAATTCATCGGGTCCCCTGGTAACACTCTCACTGTCACTTAATCGATTTTGATGAAAATATATTGAAGGAGAATCCCAAATTTGAGGATGCAGTCGAACTGAACAGATAACAACATAGTGGACAACCTACTCGTTGGAAGCACTCAAAACGGCTTTTGCTACAGCTGCAATATTTTGCAACAACTGATCTCCACTGTGGTAGCGTGCAACCAGAACATCAGGATCAACACCAACGGTTCCTTGGGCTCACCCTGTAGAAGCTGTCACACCCAGCTCTCTCTGGGCCACGGATTTTCTGAGATAAGTTTACTTCTCTACCCTATAGCTGCTGCATATCGCCAAAAACATCCTCACAGCACTTTCCGAGGAGAATTTTAGATCTGCGCTCCACTGAAGCTGCCTGTACAGCACGATTTTTGAAGACCCACGCCCACCTGTATGCATTGAAGGAGAATCAGAACGAGATCAGGGTGAAGAAAAATGGGGCTCCACCCACTCTCGTCTCCCTCACGCAAGGACAGCAAAGAAAATGCGGTGGTCAAATCTGCAGACTGAGTGGTTGGGAGGAGGCCACGGTGGCAGTGGAGGTTGATGCCCACGGGGCATTACATTCTCCTCCCCTTAAGAAAGCATCGTTCTCGATGCAACATAACACAGCGGAAAAGAAAGGGGCGCAACAAGGAATAGATAAAGAAGCATACACACCCTATGGTTTAAAATTTTAGTTGATTAAAGCATGATCACAAGGTAGCCTTAGGAACATTTGGTAGAATTTTTTTTTAACTTTCAATGTTCTGTGAAGATTGGCAGTTCTTTCTTGTTCATCATTTCATTAGTCTCTTTCCATTATCATTATTTCTACTTTAATTTCTTTTAAAATAAAATATCATCATGGAAGAGTTTTGATTTATTCCTTATTGTGGGTTCCCAACATGAACTACTACCACAACACCCTATCAGGTTCGCAAGACACTACAGATTCACAAGTACACAAGTATATACTTCAAGATTGTATTACACCACAAAAGGGTTACTCAAATATGGAATGGAATAGGCACAGTACACATAACATAGTACTCGACACACATCAATGACTGACATACCAAAATACTTAACCAAAACAGTACTACAATCCACCAGACATTTCCTCAATTTTCAGCAATGAAAAAAAATTCACATAACACCAACCATGCTACAGGTACATAGTGTCCACAAGGAAATCAATGACATAACCACAACATCACAACACAATTCCATCTGACATGAGTAACACATACATCAAAGACCACTACCAAAACATCACAATAACTCAACATATATCCCAGTACATCAACCATACACACAAATATCATAAGCCTCCCTCAAACTCTTATGCCTCCCTCAAACTCTTATGCCTCCCTCAAACTCTTATGCCTCCCTCAAACTCTTATGCCTCCCTAGAGTCTCTTATGCCTCCCTCAAACTCTTATGCCTCCCTCAATCTCTTATGCCTCCCTCAAACTCTTATGCCTCCCTCAAGGAGGCCAGTTGACCCTATGGTCCAAGACACATAGAGTTCGAACACTCCTAACCCAAGTGACATAATAACGCGTGGTTCAACAACCCGCTACTTATATGTACTCCTTGGGGCGTATCCCATACAACGAAGCGGGTCCATAGGTCCAACCAATCCATGGTGCATCCCATGACCCTATTCCACACATCACGACATTAGAACCAGCACAACAATCCAATCAAAGTGCCAAGTGCCAAAGTACAAGCCTTGGGCAAGGCGGTAAGAATTCCAAATTTAAAAGAAGACCCCAAATCAAGCTAAAATAAATGGCCAAATAGCCAAAGTTAGTATCAAAATCCCCATGTTAGTGCCACAAACCAAGGAAATGCCCAAATTGTTAAAGCATTGCAATCAAGAAAAGATGTTGGTCCTTGCAAAATAAAGTAAAGCTCAATTTACGAATAAAATCAACTTATAATAATGTCACATTACGATAACTGTGTGGCCTTATCTAGCCACCAAAGGGGTACTCAATGAGTTGCTAGCACTCGAAACATCGAGCCTCAGCTCATAAAATACATATCAATAATACAACTGTCATCACCTCCATCTGAATCATCCCGCCACCACTTCGACAAGGCTAAACATAGTCATAGATACACTAAGGTTGCATACATACAACCACATAGGGAGAGAGGAAAGAATCACATGTTATCTACTAAACTGAGTTTTAGCTGAGTTATTGACCCATGGTACAGCCATAAAGCCTCACTCTCAACATAAGGTGGCCCGCGGGACACTTTGCTATGCTAATTTTAGATCTGCGCTCCACTGAGCTGCCTGTACAGTCAACGATTTTTGAAGACCCCCCACCCCGCCCACCTGTATTCATTGAAAGTGAAATTCAGAACGAGAATCATGGGGTGAAGAAAAATGGGGGCTCCACCCCTCTCGTCTCCCTCACGCCAGGACAATCAAAGAAAATGCGGTTGTTCAATCTAGACTGAGTGGTGTGAGGGAGGCCCCAGCGGTGGCAGTGGAGGTTGATCCCCACGTGGCCATTACATTCTCCTCCCCTTAGAAAGCAATCGTTCTCGCTTCAACATAACACAACATACGGAAAAGAAAGGGGCGCAACCAGGAATAGATAAAGAAGCATACACACCCTATGGTTAAAAAAAATTTTAGTTGATTAAAGCATGATCACAAGGTAGCCTTAGGACATTTGGTAGAATTTTTTTTAACTTTCAATGTTCTGTGAAGTTGTCATTTCTTTCTTGTTCTCATTTCACATTAGTCGTTTCCTAGCATTATTTCTACTATTTATTTTTCTTTTAATAAATATCCTCATGGAAAGAGTTTTGTTTATTCCTAGTTTTGGGTTCCAACATGAACTTACTAAAACTACAACAACACCCTATCAGGTTCGCAAGACCTACAGATTCACAAGTACAGCAAAGTTAATACTTCAAAATTTGTGTATTACAAACCACAAAGGGTTACTCAAATATGGAATGGAAAGAGGCACATTACACATAACATAGTACTCGACACACATCAATGACTGGACTACCCAAAATCCTAACCAAACATTATAAACAATCCACCAGAATTTCCTCAATTTTCCAGGCAATGAAAAAAAATTCCTAACACAACCATGCTACCGGTACATAGTGTCCACAGGCAAAATTCATGACATAAACCACAACTCACAACCTACAATTCCATCTGACATGTAGTTACCACCTCATCAAAGACCAACGCGGGCGGCCTGGCGGCCGCGGCCACGGAGGGGGCACTCGGAAAACCCAGGCATCGCGGTGATAACCAGGGGGCTTCTAGCGCTTTCGCTTTACCTCGCTCGCGCTCCGCTGCGCCGCACGAGGAGGGGGGGGGAGGGGAAAAACAAAAAAAATTTTTTTTAAGCTCAAGCTTAATGGTTAATTGGTGGGGGAATTCGAGAGTCACATGTTAGATAAGGAGTGGGGTTAGGGGGAGGATAGTAGGTGAGGGTGGGTGATTGTGAGGTGCAGAGGGTTGGTGGGGAGGATGGGGAAGGGACTGTTGAGGTTGGTGCGGTGTGGTGGTTGGGGGGTTGTGAAGGTCTGGCGGGGGTGTGGGGTATGTGTAGTGGTGGTTTGGGGCGGGGGAAAGGGGAGAGTAAGTTGAAGAGTGTTAGCGAGGTGTGGTGATTGGGGTTGTAGCATTTGGTAGGGTTGGGAAGTTTGGGTAGCGAGCGTGGTAAGGGTGGTATGGTGTGGGGGTGGGATCATGAGAGGGCGGGGTGATGTGTGGGGTAGATTGATCGGGTGGTATGAGGGGGGGATTTGGGGCATTTAGTGGGGGTAAGGGATTTGGAAGAGTGAGATATATGGGGGGTGTTGAAGGTGGTGGGAAAGCGGGGGTTGGGGTGGGCTGGGGGGAAGGTAGGGGTGGATGGGGACTGGGGGAGGGCGGATGATTCGGGGGGGTGATGTGGGGGGCGTGGGGTTGGAGGTGGGGTGGTGTGGGGGATGACGGGGAGTGAGGTCGAGTGCTGGGGTGAGATGAGTGGGATGTGTGCGGGGGTGAGTTGTGGGGGGGTATTGTGAAGGGTGGATAGTGAAAGAAGGGGGAGGTGGGGGGGGTTATTGGGGAGCGGGTTTGGGTGGGTGGGGTTTATGTGTGGGGGTTTCTGTGGGAGAGTAGGGTGAGTGGGGGAGTGGGTTGTGAAGGTAGAGGGTGGGTTAGTGATGGCAGGGATGGGCGTGGTAAGGTTAGGCGGAGGGGTGAGTGTGGGGGGGGAGGAGCGAGGGGGGGTCGGGGCGTGGGTGGTGGGTGTATGTGGGGTAGATGTGTGTCGGGTAAGTTAGGTGGGAAGGTGGGAGTTGGTAGTTGGGAGGGTATTGGGACGTTGTGGGAAGGGGGGGTAGATGTACGGGGACGGCGGTGTAGTGAAGGAGGTGAGGAAGGGTTGGGGTGGGCATTAGGGGAGGAGAGGAGGAGGGGCGTAGGGATGGGGGGGGATGAGTAGGAGGGTTGGTTGAGATAGGTTGGTTGGGTGGAAGTTGTGGCTTGTTAGGTGGTGGGGGTGGGTGGTGGTGTGGGATACGAAGAGGGTTGGGCGGGGATGCCATGCAGATTAGGATGAGGGCTGGTTGGGTATTGGTAGGAGGGAGTGGGTGAGCGACGTGTGGAGAGGGTGTGGGTATGGATTAAGAATGGGGAGGGTTGTGGGGGTGGAGTGTTGGGTGGGTGAGGTGAGTAATAGTATTTGTTCGTTGGGGGATGAGGTTTTCAGGGGTGGGAGTGTGGAAAGGGGGAGTTGGCGGTTTTAGGAGTGTGGTGTGTTTATCAAAGGGAGCAGGGTGGCGGGCAAAGGGGTGGCAGTGATGTTAATGGTAAGAGTTAAGAATTGGATTATAGAGAGGGTTCGTGGTGGGCAATTGGTGGTGGGTATAGCGATAGGTGTATTGTGGTTTTTGTGCTTTGGGAGTATTTCAGGTGGCCGAACTCCCTCCCCCGTGTTAGGGGGGAGGTGCTCCTCCTTCATCTCGGCCAAAAAAGCTAATAATTACCTCCAGACTAAGTGTTCTGAGTGCGCAGTGCCTACCAGGGGGGCGGCAATTCCTGGAGATAGCCAAGCTAGGTATATACCCAGAGCAAATTTTCAGGCATCCGACTATAGCTCTCAATATTCCTATGGAGGTCTAACTCACCTGACGGTGAGAATCCCAACCCAGCAATGTTCAGGAAACATTTACAATAGTCATTGGGATTGGTATAGAAAGGGCAAACAAACCATAGAACAGGGTGGAATAAGCAGCCCAAATTCTTAACAAGTCTTTCTATAAATCTCTTTGTTCCAAGGAAAGTTTGGACCCTACCTCCATTGACTACTCTTCCATCCCTGTATTTTGAGGCGCAATATGAAGTACGAGTATCAAGATATGCATAAGTATTCCATCTATGGCAGAGCTATGGGGCCATGGTGGTTGATATGCTTGTTACAGGATTGAACTTTCCATTGATGAAGCTTCAAACTCACTGAAAGTGAACAACTTGCAACAAAGCTCTCCTCCACTAATTGGTACAAAAATGATAAAGACCTTAAACTTTGAGTAGTTGCATAGTATAACCTCAATCCTCATGGTCAAACAGATGAAAATATTTTGATGGCAAGCAAAGTCCTTCGAGGATACAAAGGATATTTTGTCAAGTCCGGGTCTGACAACGTGAATGGAAGATCAAGGTCTTGGAGGAGGCTTAGAGATTAAAATAGCTGGCAAATGGTGGAGCTCAAACACTAAGTTTGTCTGCTTTTCAAGATATACAGGTGCCATCTTGGATGAACTTCTGTGTGCCTCTCTCCTTACAAGAATCAAAGCTCATTCAGAGCCTTTTGTCACAGGAATCTATTCAAGGAAAGCTCCATTTCCAATGAAAAATTAAGGAGATCGGTTCTCTCACTCTCCTTGAAGAAGCAAATAAATATTATATACCATGTCCGAGTTTGATAGGCAAATGGAGAAGTGCCTCGGATTTGGACTCATTCTACTACCGCAACACATCAGTCCCACGTGGCAGAGACAAGCCGAGGCGTTGGGAAGAGATTCAGTACATTCCAAATTGCGGGAGCGTATCTAAAATCGGTGTGATGTCCCTCCCAGTCATAAGCAACTGTCTTCTTCTCCTAATTCTTCTTTCTCTTCCCCTTCTTTCTCTCGGATTTGTTCTAATCAGTGGGGTATTGCAATTAGCAACCCTTTAACTAATATTTAGTTAAAAGAAATAGTTACCGAGAGTAACTGATTTGTAAACTATATAATTGCCTCTCCTCACCATTTTAAAGGAGAAGAACTTGGATTATTTCTAAAAAGTGTAAATAACTCATAAAGAAATCAATACAGAAGGCATTTTCATTCTTTGTCTATCCGGTTCCTTTATTCCCAAGCTATTCATTTACTTTATTAGATCATTTGTCTATATTATGCTGAGAAGCTTTGTATTATCACAGATGTTATTTACATAACTTTGTGTCTTTTCAAATTTCATCTTCTTAATATAATACAAATGATCTTGTTCTAATTCACTGTACCCTCGCATGCATAAGGAATAACTCTGTCATCTATAATTCTGAATGGTTCCTTTCTGCTCTTTCTTGCATTTCATTCCTCATCCTTTGTAATTGATGATCCTTATAGAAAAAACACTTCATAATATCCAAGTTCCACAAGAAACCATAACTCGTATATGTGTAAATAGGTTTGTTTCTGATTAAGGGAACCTCTCCCATTAAAAAAGGAGGGACTTCTTGTCCCCTTACTATTGCTCTTCTTGAAGTCCTTTTTCACGACCAACACATGTAGACATTAGTTTTATAAGATTGTTTCATCCATATTTTCTTATGATCTTTGGCACAACTAACTATTGTTGGTTATGTTCTAACATCTGTTTTGGTCATATGTGCCTTGTGTTACCTTGATCCCCTCTTGTTTACCTGTAATGTGATTAGAGGAATATTTTCTTTGCGCGTTCATTAATATAATACAATGTGGTGTCATTTGCAACTATAGGTTGTTATCATTAAGGATTCATATTATCCAAATCTCATCCAAATATCATCCAATCTTATCCAATCTATCTCATCTTACATCCACTTTTGTGGCCATCTTTGTGTCCCCTTTCAGAGCATCATATCTCGCATTTTGTTATTTCACCTTTTGGCCATTTTCGTGCTCTTTTGGGGAACCATTTCCTCATTTCATCTTGTCTCAAAGTCCACATTTGTGGCCATATTTATTTTTCCCTCTGGGAATTTTACTCCAATCCACCCCCTAATTTCACTTTTGTGACCATACTTACTCTTCCTTCGGGTATTTTTCACATTCTTATTTAACCTTCGCACAAAGTCCGTCTCGTGGCCATACCTTTCCCCACTTAGGGTATGTTTTATTTTTTCCTTCTCAGCCATACTTTCCCTTTGGGGCATAATTTTTTCACCACCATATTTTTCATGTTGCCTTCTCGGCCATTTTTCATGTCCCATTAGGCACCATATCATTCATCCTCGTCCCTTGTGGATGCATACCTTTTTTCTCGATTCCTCATTTACGAAGGATTTCACATACCTTTTGCATTTACTTACGCATAATTTGATGACTTTCATATGACCCATTGGTCATCTCGAATTACATCTATACTGCAGTGATCTTCACCCACGCATTGGCCCATAAAACGTTGTATCCCGTATTCGTTAAGACCGCAATTTTCCTCTAATAATGTGATATTGGAGTCAATGCCATTGTTTTTAATTCATATTACGATCCTTTTTGCCTGGGGTACCTTGCCTTGGTAATCACTAAATGCAAAAAAAATAACCAAATTTTATTTAACTATACATAATAAACATGTACAAAACAATCATATAAGCGTAGCTAATTAATTCCAAAAGAAAAGAATAACTGACATAGAAGATCTACATGTGTATCTTGAATATCGCAAGATATAATAATAGTCATTGGGATTTGAAAATGGAAATTTACGCTAAAAATGGTTATAACCTCACCTAAAAAGTTAATGAAAATTAATATTTAGGATGTCTAATGTTTTATTAATGCCCTCAACATACGTGTAAATCATCATCATTATTCATGACGACTGATTTGTAACTTATAAATATATTTGAGAAATTATTTTACCTAGTTTTGGCCTCTAATAACCTCACTCAATTTTTTTATACAACTTTAATCACTTGAAAAATAGATTTTCTTCTCTTTTCCGGGACACATATCTTAAAACTTAAGATAAATAAAATATGTTTTGGGGCCTATAATAAACTATAGAATAATCTAACTATGTTTATGTTTGTTAGGGCTTTAGACAATAATAATATTATAAACAACAAACATTAATAACTAGAATGATTCCATTGGCATGCAAACCTAGTGATTTATGATATATTTTCTTTAATGATTACTTTAACATGAATTCACATGCTTCAAGAATAAATGCCTTAATGATTGTTTGATCTCTCTATAATATTTTTTGAATTGCTAAATAATTTATTGTGAATGATAAATATGTACTTTGTGTCTAAATGGACTACAAGGTTTGTGTATTTATAGACAATTGAATTCATATTAGGACTCTTTATACAAAAAAATGAAAAAAAAAGTACAAAAAAATGAGTAAACTCTAGCCCCAAGGACGCCAAAAAAATTCCCAAGAGCATCATTAACACTCATACAAAAGACAAGAGTTTCATTATTACTCTCGTTACACCTAAGAACATTATTAATGCTTCTAAAAAAATAAGTGAAATACATATAAGAATGAAGAAAATAACTAAGTATTATAAAAAATACAAACCATAAAAAAATTATAGATATGCCAATACACTTAATAATGATAATCAACAAATACACAAACATCCTACAAAAGGTCTATAAAATCACATCACTCCTAGAGCCAAGATTTTCATTATTACTCTTGATACACCTAAGAGCATTATTAATGATTTTAACACATAATAGATGAAAGATATATAAGAAAAAAGAAAATAATCAAGTATTGAAAAGAAAAATGATAAATTGTCAAAAATTTACAAACATACCAATAAAATTAAGATTAATAATTGAAAAATACACAAACAACCTAAAACATTTCTAGAGTCGCATCACTTCTAGGTTTGACTATAATTACGCCAAAGGCATTTTACAATGGGGTTGTGACCTCTGCCCTCTAACAACAAACAAGGCAGTTACAGTGAGGATGAAATACATACTTCGACAACATCATCTGATGGTTCTCCTCCTGCCTGTTTCTTTGTTTAGTGGTGACAACTCATGGGAATTCTGAAGCACTGCCGTGGGAATGTTGCCTCAAAGGTTACAGGGCATGTAGGCCACATGTTTTGAAGAAGAAAAATAAATACAACATATGAAAAAACAAATCAACGGTAGGGAAGTAGTTTCCTCTCAGAGACAATTGAAACCACTTCAAATACAAAAAGATATAGATCCACATCGATCAATTTGTATATAGTAAAATGAGGATATATAGGGTTATAGATATATCTCCATGTGCAGGTTTGATTTAACCCGTGTTGGTGCTGATTTTAGGACAGCTATTAGTGAGAGATCTGATTAGCATAGTTCCCCATAGCGTTTTTCTCTTTGCAAGTATCCAATTACTGCTAAATTTACAATGTTAGCTTGGGTTTATTCAACATGGGTCTATTTTTCCCATTCAACTTTTATTTTTCTCTTAAATACATGGAGAAACAAACAATAGATATGATACTTATGAAGCTATACGATTCATATAATATCTCGTCTATAATATCTTTTGAACTGCAATCTTATCACTCTAAGGAATATCATTATCGAATGCACTTAAAAACAAATCCAAAATGTGTCCTAACTCTGCAAATCCTAAATTTCCTACATTAAACTTGTCTTATTAAGAAATATTGAAAATGTGTACAGGATGAGGATAAATCTAAAATATCTGTAGCCTGTTGTTTCACTTGATTCTTAGACGTTTCTTTGAAATATTGACGAAACAGATAGGGTAATGGGCATAGGAGGAATACCTGTTTAAATGTTAGTTGGTTGGTTGTTCTGCGTGTATAAATTCTGAATCCACAGCTGATCATGAGAGCTTCCTTTTGGCTAGGGGGAACTACCTGTAATGAAAAGAAAGACCACAAAAAAGAGTTAAACAATATGTGTAGTGAACTGCCTAGCGTATGCTAGATCTGGGAAGTGTGATACTTCCTAGACGGTTGTCAGTCCACTGTTTAAAACAATTTAATGTGGATAATAAAGTAAACCCTATTGTAATTAAAATGATTTGGGTATCTCATCAAAAATACAATAAGAAAGATCTAATCTAACAGGTAAGTTAAAATAAGATCTGAAGGTTAAGTAACTGGTTTTGGGTCTCTGTAGGTTTGACAGAGGTCTCAGGAAGATCACGGATGAACAAAGGTAATGTGGAAATAGGTGGATAGGCCACAATTCTGGGCTGTATTGGTGAATACAGTGACCAATGCCGGTTAAGGGTGACCGACGGTAGTTGGGTGTAACCGGTGCCGGTTACTGTGGAAAACTAGGAATGCCACAAAATGAGTTTTGGGTCTCCCTTGTGATTGCACAAAGGACCTGATTAGCTAGAATGAGGTATTAGGTGGATTGGGTGGGATTTGGCAAAGTTTTAATGGGTATGTGGAGGGGTGAGTATGAATGGAGGTCAATGGGTGGCTAAGGAAACAAAGAATGACAATATAATGATGATACCAATGAACCAAAGGAGTACAGTGTTCTACTTACTTGGAACCTAGTTCTGGATGCCTGTGAGTTAGGAATGAAGGTGCTAGTAATAGGTTGAAGGCTACAGAGGATCACCAATTGTAGGAAATCTTCTGCATGGGCTGTATGTGCATTCCTTTTTGCTTGGTTGGAGCAAATCCTTGCTGGGGTGAGTATTGGATGGTTGTGCAAGAGAAAATGCTTGATCTCCTTCCTTACATGCGTGTTCTCACTAAAATTTGTTCTCAGAAGATGTGATATCTCTCAGGAATGTGCCAATGTTTTCCAACCTCCGAAATAAGGTTGATTTGGGGATTAAAAGGTGACCGACGGTGGTTCCAGCTTAACCAGTGATGGTTAGGGGTAACTAGCGTCAGTCAAGGTGGGATTTCCTAGGTTTACTAAACTAGGCAGATCCCCTTGATTTTCTAGGATCTCGTGTCATTCACCCATAGATTAGACTGGAAGCTTCTTGTAAGCATGTGGGAATGTGGTTAGAGGGAATGTAGGCATTGATTTTTAGGGTTTGGGTAAGTCTTAGTTAGTTATGGAAACTTACTAAGAATAGGTCTTAGGGTGAGTTGGCTTGATGAGGTGTCTAGGTGAGATGTATGTGGACATTATCCCTAATTAAGATATTTAAATAATAAATATGGTGAGGATAATGAATTAATTTAATTAAATTAATATTAGTGGAGTGAAGGGGGCCATGCCTAGGTTAGTGTGATGAAGGGTGTTTATTTGTCGAGGGACCAAAAGGGAGTGTGATCTAATTTAGTGTCTACATTTTGCCCCTTTTTGTTGCGTAGCTTATATTGGTAAGTGAAAATAACAACAAATAAGATGTGGTTGCCCCATGTGTGGGTGAAGGTGATCCCCCTCAAACCAGGAACTAAAGAGGAATGAGGTAGAATCGGTGAGTGGTTTGATAAAAGGTAAATGTGATAAAAGGGAAGATGGGGAATGGGGGAAAATGGGGTTAAAGATCTACTTGGGAAATCTTGGTAATGGGTCAGGGTCAAAGGTACTAACATTTAAACGCACGCACAAGTATAAACTATAGCACGCTACCGGGTTAAAGAGCAGTTAAACTCTACATTGTCTAAGGTCGATAGGTTTATCTAAACAAGGTCGAAATGATTATGGTATCCAAGGTATAGGATATGGTCATAAAACACAACGTAGGTAAGGTGCGGGAACGTTTAGGTATGTTCCGGTACACCAAAGGTACAGTTAGGATAAATGGTCATGGTAATAGGCTAGGTAAGGTCATTAGGTCAACAACATAGGTAAGATTGCTGTAATGTATAGTGAACACATGAGGTCAAAGGTCACTAGCGATGGTCCAGGGCCAAAAAAAAATCTAGTTCACGGCACGAGCAAGGCCGAGGGAGGGGTAAAATAAGGAGTCCCCAAAGGAGGACAAAGGTAGGTAGTAAATGATAAGGTCAGGAAGGTGAAGTAAGTAGTCATGGTAAAGGTTAGTTAAGGTAAATGGTCAGGGTAAAGGGTAGGTGTGGAAAAAAAAGAGGGATAGGCAGGTTAATAGTATAAAATGTTGGGTTTTGTGCTAGATAGGGTGATCGATGCCGGTTAAAGGTAACCGACGTTGGTAGAGTGAAAATGACCATGGTAAGGTAGGGAATGCGACCGATGCCAGTGAGGGTAAAACTGGCGTTGGTTAGGGAAATTTTGTTATAAAAACAAAAAATCCATGTTTTTTGTTATTCATTTATCATTTAATGAATTAAGAAAACGAAAAAAGAGAGAGAGAGAGAGAGAGAGAGAGAGAAGAGAAAAAAGTGTCCAGATAGAACAGAGCATTAATTTAGTGGTGTGAACGGCGGGTGATTGGTTAGTGAGAGATGGGTCCACAGGACTGATGTGTGTGATTTGATTGATTGGAGACATGGGTGGAGATTTAGTGATGGCAGAGGCAGAAGAAGGATCATGCGGTGGCCTTACAGGCACAGGTGACAGGGTTACTGGGTCAGTTGGCCACAACTCAAGCACAAATTGGGGCCTTACAGGCCCAAATACATGCACAGGGGAAGAGGGCACCACCATAGGCACTGGGACCAGGTCCTAGTTTGTAGGCAGGAGCGGGACAGGGTCCCGCAGGACAGCTATAGCGACCGAGGCCTATGGGGCCACCATTGACTGTGCCTATTTCTAGGTTACGGGATGCCCTAGGTGAGGCCAGATACTACCAGGACCAGCTGATGGTGGCCGGGATAGACTTATTATCCTATGGAGAGTACCAGGCACAGTAGGCGTCGAGTGAGAGGACTAGATCCCGCACTCACAATGTGGAGAGAACAGGGGGCCATCGAGGTCCGAGGCCAAATAAAGGAAAGGCTACCAGCACATGGAGACTAGCTCCAAGTGAGGCGTTAGTAGGGACTCAGCCACCACCTATGATGGGTGGGGAGATGCTAGCAGGCTGCCAAACAAGGGTGGAGTAGGTAGAGGGTACAGGTGATACAGAGATGGAGGATATCTGTTGAGACACTTGATATGTGGTTTGATTTTTGATGTATTATAGTCATGTTTTTGATATATACCGGCCTATGTGCTGAAGAGAGTGAGTATGTACGAGAGTTTTGTTGTATATTTTTAGCATAGACCGGCCTGCACACCGAAGAGATTTTGTATTGGTTCATTATTTTATTGTATATGAGACCAGCCTGCGTGCCAATGACATTAAGTATTGAGTATCAACCTGTGTGCCTAATGATTTTGAGATGATGGACATGATGAGATAGCCATGTATGTTGTATTGAGATACACATTTATTTATATGATGAGATACATGAGATTTTTAATTTGTTGATGTTTGGATGAAACTTTTGATTTGTTGTTTCGATATGGACGGAAATTAGGTGAGTTAGGCATGATGAAGTCAGGTTTGGTTTAGGCATGGATTGAGTCAGGTCTTAGGAATGGATTGAATCAAGTCATGTTTTATGCATGGTTGAGTCAAGTTTGTTCTAGGCATGGTGGAGTCAGGTTTTTTTAGGCATGATTAATTTTTGAAGTAGGTTGGGGTTGTGATTCATTAATTTGTATAATGAATGATGATATGGGCTAGTTTTAAGATGTTTTATAATATATGTATGATAATGGTAGAGAAATAGTATTCATAAGTAATGTATATTGTGATGATGATAAAAATTTTAAGCAACTTGTTGTTTGTTTGGTTTGATTTTCAATTGTTGATATAAAGAGGAAACTAAATGGGGTAGAATGTATTTTAGGAAGATGAAATAGCTGGATTGGTTAGGGTAGAGAGTGTGTGAGATAACCTCCAAGGGCCCCATGCCCTTGGAGTGCCACCGACATAGCCCCGGTGAAAAGGGACCTCAGGCTGATGTAGTTCTCCCATGTGTTAGGGAAGAATATGATGAGGTATAAGAATGAGTTAGTAGGTTTTAGGCATGTTGTGGGTTAAGGTCTGTTAGGTGTGGGTGGGTTAGAGGTAAAGTGATATAGGTGATGTCGATTGTGGAAAAAGAAGAACAATACCCAAAAGGTAAGTGTCGAGGACCAAATCCTATATAAGGCAATCAAAAAGTAAATAAAGATGGTTAAAAGATAAGAGGGGGTAATAAAGCCACCTGATTGGTTAGGATCATACTGAGTAGATCATACCTTGGAGGAGGTGATGAACATAAGACCCTAAAGACATTACATGATTGATTGTTCTAAGGTGAAAAGTAGTCACATGATCACCAAATGTCTTGGTTTCCAAGAGGTCCCTTGAGGCGGTAGAAAATGGGAGTGGGAATGGTGAGAAAGGTGAAAGGTGGTTAATTTTTTATATGGTATGAGGTGGCATGCTCTTTGGGAAAGAGATCCGAGGTCACAATGGGAAATTCCATGACTAAAAAGTTCTTTGTTTTGACTTGTATTGGAGATAGACTGATCAATGTGGGAAGTCTATATGGGATGATGAATTTAACTCCTTGAGGTCTTCATGAAGCTGATCGATGCGGGAAGCTTCAAATTCTCTCACTTTTTTTTTAAACACTTTACATAGCTGTCCTTCGAGGGAGCAGTCTATTTATATCAGTGATTGTCGAGAGGAAAATGTCCTTTTGAGGGAGTCATATTTTAATTAGAAGTTTGACTCAAGGAGTTGGGTCCCATGTGGGGATTTGAAGTCATGGACAAGACCAAGGTGAAGAATAGGATTCTTGTTCAGAAAGTAGGGTGAAACAACCATGGGATCTCATCTAAAGGTAGATGAAAAGTATCCATGAGAATCATGCTATGTGCAGCGTCGTGGTACACACATTCAAGAGAAGATAACATGTGACGGGTACTCACATGATTCTTGTTTAATCATTGGTGAGGTGTATGAAGTGGATAGCGCTCAAGGGACGAGCATGGAAAGAAGCAAAAGGTGAGGTAGGACTAAAATTCAACAATAGAATGGTCAAAGATGCAAGGCGTTAAGGGGTTTGGGTTCGGGTTTACCATCGAGTGAAGATAAACGATAAGCACCTGATCCATAAGTATGAGTCACGATGTATGGTCCAAGCCAATTAGGAGAAAAATTTCCCCGTTTACTTTTTTCTACTTTGGTTACATGTTGATTTTCTTTCAGGACAAGGTCACCAACTTGGAAGGTTCGTTCATGGACACATTTTTCACAGACATGTTTGATATGTTTTTGGTAAACTTGAAGGTGACCCAGAGCGTTAAGACGATGTTCATCTAATAACTCTAGTTGTGTTAAACAGTCTTGAAAAAATTCATCATCATTGAGCATGTCATGGAGATAAATGCAGAGTGAGGGAATCTGGACTTCGAGAGGCAGAACAACCTCTGTACCATAGACCAGAGAAAATGGTGTTGTGATAGTGGAAGTGCGAATACTAGTGCGGTATGCCCATAGGGAAAAAAGGAATGTGCGTATGACAGTCCTTCCCAGTATCGTTAACCACTTTCATGAGGATTTTGTTTAAGATTTTGTTAGTGGATTCAGCTTGGCTGTTGGTTTGTGGGTAATAAGGTGATGAGAAACTAAGTTGAATACCGAAGGCATAGCAAATTTTTTGCAATGTTTTGTTTTTGAATTGTTTTCCATTGTCAGTGATGAGGTGATGAGGAACACCAAAGTGATAAATGATGTGATGATTGATGAACTCACATATTTTCTCAGCTTTTATGGAGATGAGTGGTATGGCTTCAACCCATTTTGTATAGTATTTGGTAGTAGTGATGATCCATTGATGTCATTGGGAAGAATCAGGATTGATTTCTTTGACAAGATCCTAACCCTATTAAGAGAAGGGCTAAAGGTCACGAGTGACATGTAAGGCGTGACTGGGTGTGTGATGAAGGTTGGCATGTTGTTGGCATTTTACACAATGTTTGACATAGTTGCAACAATCAAGGTTAAGGGTTGGCCAGTAATAGCCTAGGCGAAGGATACACTTAGCAACAACAAGGCCACTGAAGTGACCTCCACATATGCCATCATGAACTTCTTTAATGGTATAAGGAATTTCAGAACTTGTGAGGCATTGTAAGAGAATACCATCAAAGCTGCGCTTATAGAGGAGGCCCCCCATGATGACATAACAAGAGACCTTTTTAAGGAAGGTGTGTTGTTCGTTACAGGTGAGATCAAGGGGTAAGATGTAGAGAGAAATATAGTGAGAGTATTTTTTATACCACAGGTCACTCAAATTAGGGTAGCGGTTCTAATAGAATAAACATCGTGAGGTAGATAAGAAGGTGATTGGAGTCATTGTATGGTGACAAAGGTTTTAGAATCGGGGGGTGAAGCGGGTATTTGGGAAGCTAAGCAGGCCATGGTATCTACAAATTTTTTGGTTGAACGTGGGATGGTTTGAAGGGTGTAACGGTCAAAGGTGGTCAAAAGTATGTCTACATGATGTTTATACTTTTGAAGTATCTCATTATGACATTGGTATATACCATTGACTTGGTTTACAACCAATTGAGAATCACCAAAGATGTTGATTGATTTGACATCTAGGGCATAGGTGGCTTGAAGACCTAATATGAGTGCTTCGTATTCAGCGATATTTTTTATGCATTCAAAATCAAATTTGAAAGACAAAGGCATGGGCTCACCATTAAGTGGAATGAGGATAATACCAGCCCCACCCCCATGCTGACACTTTGAACCATCGAAGAAGAGTGTCATTTGGTAAGGGGGTTCATCTAGGGAAAGGGTAGCAATTGACTCGTCTGGGAAGTCAAAATTAGAGGGTTGATCCCCAGAAATAGGTGCATCGGCCAATTGGTCGGTGATGGCCTGGCCCTTGATGGAATTTTGATGAATGAATTCGAGGTCAAGGTCAGCTAAAAGCATAAGCCAGCATGCGACACACTGATTTTGGTAAGGTTTGGCATACATGAAGTGTAAGGGGTCGGTGTTGGTCACAACATAGGTTTTGTGGTTGAGTAGGTAATGGCGGAGTTTGGTGGCAACAAAAACTAAGGCTAAGAAAAGTTTTTCAGGATGGGTGTATCAGGTTTCATAATCCAAAAGAGTACGGCTTATGTAATAAACCGCCTGCTCCATGTGTTGTTCATCGCGATGTGCGAGCATGGCTCCTAGGGAGTGATCGGTAGCTGAGATGTATAGGTAGAAAGGTTGATCGTCTTTAGGTGGAATGAGTACAGGTGGTTGGAGGAGGTATTGTTTTAGGGCCTCAAAATCTTTGTGGCAGTCATCATCCCTTTTAAAAGAGACATCCTTCTTGAGCAGATGATGAAATGGTTGGCACCAATCAGATAATTTTGAAATGAAAAATGGAATAGACTGCAACTTACCTTGTAGGCTACGAAGTTGTCTAAGGTTAGTGGGTGGAGGCATTTCTAGAATGGCCTTGAATTTAGCAGGGTCAACTTCTATACCACGTAGGGAAATGATAAAGCCCAGGATTTTTCCTGAGAGGACCGTGAAGACACACTTCTTAGGTTGAAGGTGAACACAATATTTAATGAGATGGTCAAAAATGGTTTTTAGGACGGCAAGGTGTTCGGAGCAGCAGTTTATGTTTGGCCAAGAGATCATCCACGTAATCTTCCAATATATGATGCATGATATCATGGAAGATGTAAGTCATAGCCCGTTGATATGTGGCACCAGCATTTTTAAGGCCAAAAGGCATGACGTGATAGCAGAAGGTCCCCCAAGGGGTGATGAATGCAGTTTTATGTTGATCCTCTAGGGCAAGCAGGATTTGGTTATAACCCAAGAAGCCATCCATGAGTGATAGCATCTCGTGACCAATGGTAAGGTCGACCAGTTGGTCAATACCAGGTAAGGGGAAGTCATCTTTTAGGTAGGCTAGGTTGAGGTCATAGAAATCCATGCAAATGCGGAGTCCCCCTGTCACCTTAGTGATAGGGACAATGTTAGAAATCCAATGAGGATAATCAATGGGTAATATGAAGGAAATGGAAAGAAGGCACTGAAGTTCTTCTTTGACGAGAAGGGCAATGCGAGGGTGCATTTTCCTCAGCTTTTGTTTGATGGGTTTGGCATCAGGAATGGTTACGATATTGTGGACCACTATGGTGGGGTCAATACTAGGCATGTCTGCATAAGACCAAGCAAAAGTGTGGTTATGATATTTGAGAAAAGAAGTGATGGCTTCCTGCTCAGCAACATCTAAAGATTGACCGATCTTTAGGATGTGTGGGTCATGTCTGAGTATGAATGTTGATCTCAATAGTCGATTCATTCAACATGGTTTACGTCTTCAGAGGGTAACGACCGATGAATATATGAGTCTTCTGCACCAAGGTAGGTGAGTATGGATTCATCATCCTGACATTGAATGATGTTAATTAAAGGTGTATCGTCATCGATCATTTCAAGATACAGGAAGGGAAGAGAGGAAGGGGCCTCACCCTCACATTGATAAGTCAAAGGCCCCAAGGAAATGGTGTTTATGAAAAAATAAAGTTAGGAGGGATAGATTCTGGATCCATCGACTCTGTCGGTGAAGGTGGTGATGAAGGCGGAGCGGGTGAAGAAGGTGGAGAAGGGTTGATGTCCTTGATGAGTTCAATGCAGGCATGTTTGGTAGGTGGTTCAGGAAAGCCGATACCACTACAGTCGTTATGTTTGCGGGTGGTACATGGAATAATGGTATGGTTTCCTTGCTCATAAAATCCAAAACCAAAACCCTTCCATGCACATCAGTGTAGGAAGGTGTGGGAAAAATGGCGATTGGTGAGAGACTAGAAGTCAGTGGAAAATGGGTGGGTTTGTGATGGTGGTTCGGGTGTGTACGTGGTAGTATCAAGTCCCCCATAGGTGAGACTGGTACAAAGATGAGGAGGACCATAAAGGAGGCATTCTCCTATGCGGTGATCATAGCGAGGGTGTTGGTGAAGACTTTCATACTCTTGTGGAGTAAGGAAATGTGTTGACACTATATAGGTGATACTCCCCCAGAGTGAAGCATTGAAAAACACCTTCCAAGGGATCGGTGGTTGGTATGGAAGTAGCTGGAATGGATGATGTGTCAGAGATTGATGCGGAGGTGGAATTAACGGATCGGGAGGCTGATGGTTTGACCGTGGAGGTTGTGGCGGATGTACTAGTAAGCGGAAGTGTAGGTGAAGTGGTAGGGGTCGTGGAGGTAGACACCTTAATGGGTATAAGCACGTCATTGGGTCAGTAAATCATGTTGCATGTTTTAAAAGGTGATGGATGAGCTGGAATAGTATAGGTGTTTCCTTCATGCTCAAACTTTACACAATGATGCAAAGTGGAAGGAACGCAACCCATGACATGAATCTAGGGTCTGCCAAACAACAAGTTATATTGAAATTTCCCCTCCAAAACATAAAATAATTCTGGAACAGTGTCGGGGCCCATGCAAACGTGGAGGATGACGGTGCCTAGTGTAGAGGTGATAGCGTCATTGAATGAACACAACATGATAGGATGTTTATGCATGTAATTGTCAGGTATGCACATTTGAGTCAAATGCATGGGATTAAATTATGTTAATGCTAGTGCCCCCATCAATCATCACACGTCGTACCCGTATGTCATCGACGTGGAAAAAGATGAAGAGGGTAGGTCCAGGTCATCATTTTGGTGTGGCATGATCTCTTCCTCTGAGAAGCTAAGGGAGGCTACTTGGTGAATAGGGTGGGGTGTAGATGAAGGTGGTAATTTGGTAAGAGAGGCTACATGATGGGGTGTGATAATGGAGGCTACGGGTGTAGGGTCATTGGGTAAAACCTCAATAGATTGAAGAACCTCCATGAGAGCTTGATGATGGGATTCTGAGGTTTGGATGAGGTCATATAAGGACATTTTGAGGGGAGATTGGTGTAATTGTTTGAGCATGGTGCGATGTGTGACTGCATTAGAAATAGGGTATGTGGGGCCGTGGATAGTGATTTTAGGTATGGGTGTAGATGGTATGTTGGGTATAGGATTGGTTGGCGAGTCAGTTGCCTTTTATTTTCCCTTATCCTTCTAAGAACATTTAGTGACGTGTATAATGTTGATTTGAGGGGAGTTGTTAAATGGAGAAGGTGTAGGATGAGTGGTATAATGACATGACGGGAAAAAACTACTGGAGGAAAAAAACCCTGTGAGGTGAGCTGGGAACAAAGACATTTAGGTGATGGTGTGGCAAGTTCTCTGATGTGAACCATGTTAATTTCAAATCTTGGAGGTGGTTCTAGGAGCTATAGGGGTGGAGGTCATGGTTACTGAGTGGGCAGTGAAGGAAGGACTATGGGAATGGGTGTCGGTAAAGTAGTTTCCTCATCAAGAAGGTCGTCATCATCAAATTTGGTTTCCAGAGGACACAACTAGATAAGGATGGTTTTCAAGGCCTTGCACTTATCCACATCATGCCCTGGCACACGATGGTAGGCAAAAAAATTAGTGTCATCAAACCCTTTTGGCTTGGGTTTGAGGGGGTCATAAGGTCTAAGTGGTGGTAATGTAATGATGTAAGTCTTAAGGAGGTTGGCTAAGATTTTGGTATAGGACCCTGCTAGTGGGTCGCAATGGGAAGTGAAAGTGGGTTTGGGTGTAGGTGCGGTTGATCGTTGAGGAATGGTCCTTGTAGGAGAGGGAGTAGGTCAAGCTATGGTTTTGGGTGCTGTTGTGATCTTAGGTAGCGTCGTGTTTGTCTAGGTAGGGGTATGGTAGATGAACAGGAAGGATGGTGTGTAGTTATTTTGACTACCTTATTGGGAGGTAGCGGAGTTTTGTCTTTGGATTGCACTTTCTTGGGTAAAGGTGATATGGGTGCAAGGGATCTAGAAGGAAAAGCAGACAGGGGAAGATGGTGAGTTACCCAAGGGGATACCGGAGGTGTTGTGAAGGTAGATGATGCAAGTCGTGTAAGGGGTGTGAGGGACAGAGAAAAAAGTGTAGTGAGTAGTGAATAAGTTACGGAGAGTATTGGGGGTATGGGTGGTAAAGATGCTACAGGTGTAGGTGTAAGTCATGTTGGGTGCTTGGGTAGGTTAGAGGTTTGCGAGGAAGGAGTGGGCTGTTGTGTTTTTGGTTTATTGATGGGTGGAAGTTTCTTAACTGTGTTGGGAAGTTGAGGTCCTAAGATGGACGGGACCGGTGCAGGTGTGATTGGTGTAGCCGGAGTATGAGTTCTATGGATTTGGTTCTTCTGTTTGGGTGTCAGAGTAGGTGTGGTGTTGACTTTGGAGGATGTAGCTAAATTCAATTTGATAGGTGGATGAGTAAGGTTAGTGGTTGGGGTGACCCCTAAGGTGGTAATAGGTTTAGTCGAGGCAGATGTTGTAGGTGTGGGTTCAGGTTTAGATGTAGTTTGGGTTATGGGTAAGGGTGTATGTTGAGTTATGATGGGTGTTGTGGAAGAAGTTTTGATAGAGGTGGTTTTGTTCATTTCGATTGGTCGAAATATTTTTGGGTAGATAGTGGAGGTATCAGCAATTGACATCTACATCTGCGTTGAGATAGGAAGAAAAAGGCACCCCCACAGTAAGGCCCTATCCACATAATCTAAGTGATTGGTCAAACATGAGAACGACACGTCTGTAGGTAAAATTAATGAGGACCTAATGGAAATTCCCGTAAAATGTGTCTTAAAGATGGGGAATTGGCTACCTTCAACTTCCGTAGGTAAGAGAGCCAAAAGTAGGTCTGCAGGATCTTGGGTAGCTGATGGAGAATGCTCACCTAGAGGAAAAGGTATTTCTATTGGGTCTGTGATAGGGGAGGAGATGATGGGTGCTCCTCTATGGGTGGAGGAGGTAAACAAGTATCCTCCAGGGAGTGAAGAATTACTATGGGTGACGGTTCCCTAGGTGGAGAAGCTAGAGGTGAAATGGTCTCGATATTAGTGGAAGGCTCCTCCATAGGTGAGGAAGGAGGTGAAAGGTGTTCCTCTGTGGGTGAAGGAACAGGGGAGGTTGATTCCAATGTGGAAGGACGATTTTGGGCTAGAATCTCCTCTATGGAAATAATATGGTGTAACTGGGAAGCAACAGGTGCATCACTAAAAATAGCGTGGAACTCGTGGGTATGGGTATCATGAGTTGAGGCCTCGCCGGTTTGATCAGACGAAGGGGCATGATTAGGAAATGGTTTCTTGAAGATGTGTAGGTTTTGGTTAGCAGGTGTGTTAGGATTATCCATGGTTAACTCACCTTTCTCGAGCATTTCTTGGACAATGTTTTTGAAAGTGATGCAATTACCGTCACTATGACCCTTTACTCAATGATAGTTACAGAAGTCATGTTCTTTATACCATGCGGGCATGGGGCAAGCAGGGTCAAAACCAATGTGTAGTTTTATAGGTGGAAGGGTGATGGCCCCAACTTTGATGAGATTTTCTAAGACAAAAGAGTAGGGCTCCCCAATTGGGGTGTATTTCCGTTGTTCTCGTCTGAATTGAAAAGTATGGACGGGTGAGAGATTAGATGAAGGGGTAACCTGATTTGATGGATGAGCTGGGCTAGCCTTAAGTACCACTACATTAGTGGTGCCCTTGGCCTTTGAATAATTATTCTACGGTTTGGAAGAAGAAGAGGTATCATTCGACTTGAATGTCGAATTCTTACTACATAATTGGATTTTCTTCTCTTTGATGGCCCGAATCTCTAGCTTTCGTGCCATAGTGAACGCTTTGTCGAAGGTTCGGAAAGTTTGGACCTACAGGGTTGGTGAGATATGTTCTAGCGCAAGCCCGTGTGAAGAGTTCGATGAGTTATGTTTGTGGCAATTGGAAGGTGAGTTGATTAATCAGGCTACGCCAGTGAGTAACAAAATCTGCGATAGATTCATCCTCATACTGACGTGTGGAGTATAGGTCGGTCATGGTAACCTTCTTAACGATATTGATGGAGAAGTGATCTAAGAAGGCTTGGGCTACCTAATTAAATGAAAATATAGAATGTCTAGGTAACACACTATATCAATCTAACGTAGGTCCAGTTAGAGACATGGGAAAGGTCCTCAAGAGCAAAGCATCATCGTGCTCGATTAGGTAGCACCCATGTTTGAATGAATGCAAATGTTGTTGTGGGTCTAACTTGCTATTGAAGCGGTTTAATTCAGGCATCTCCCATTGTACGGGGTATGGACGAATAGGAATGGATGGGTGGATGGGGTCATTGAAAATATCAGTCATAGGTGAGAGTGTTGCGGGAGCCAGAAACTGATGCCTCCAATGTCTACATCTTTTCCAACATCAATTTGATTAGGTTGTTGGTAGGTTACGATGATTGGGTGCCTTCTGTAGCATGAGAGGGTTGGTTTTGGGCATATAACCTAGGGGTGGCACTATGGTATATGGTGCTGCCATGTGTAGGTTGATTGAGAAGAAGGCAATGAAATAGGGGGTACGTACCCAAAGTGAATAATAGATGAAATGGGAGGCTGCTGATAGTACATATACGGGGGTGGAAGGGTCGTGGTAACCCTAGTGGCAATGGGGGCTAACGATTGTGGAATGGAAAGGACCACGTTCTGAAAAGGGGTAGGGCTAACCGACACCGGAGGTGGTAATGTAGCTATGGGTATAGGTTGAGGTTGTTTTGGGTGGTTTTCGAAGGTATGGTGGATGTGGCGGGTGCAATGGATGTAGCAGACGTGGCAGTCATAGCAGGTATAGGACCTAGCTATGAAATGACTGGGGGTAAGGTAAATGCGGGTAGCACAGAGCCAGATGGGACCGATGCAGTAGTGGGAGTGAGAGTTGGAGGGATAGATATGGGCATGCCGTATATCAACTGACCCGAGGCATCTCGAGTAGATGAGTGGGAAAGATAAAACTACAAGGCAACAGGGTTTTGGTCAAGGAGTCGTGTGAACTCCTCATCTCCGGTAGCGATAGTGATAGGTTGGATGGGATCCATGGTTGGTGATAAAATGGAAGGTGGTGAAGGACTAGGTGGGATTGGTTGACAACTGGCGTGGAATACAAGTGCGCTTGCTTGTCTTCGCGTCAGTTCCATGTGAACCAGTACCGATCAGGTTGGGCCGCTTCTCTGTAAATGACACAAAAAAATAGCAGGGACAGGTGAAAAAGGTGGTAAAAAGTGGATTAGGTACCAAATGTTGGCTGGAAAATGACAGACGCTAACCGATACCAGTTAGGTTAAACCGATGTCAGTCACAGGTAATTGCGGCCGGTCACTGTGGAGAGTGAATAGTGGGTCAAAAACTAGATATAAGGGTCAAATCTGGCAGGTATGTCAAACCTGATGAGTTTTAAAAGATCAATGGGAATGATAGCAGTGATAGGGACTCTGAAAAGCTGAAGAAGATGAATAAAATGTCCTATTGGGTTGGTTAACAAAAGGACCTAGACGCTGGTTGGGTACTGACGTCGGTTGGGTATAACCGACGACAGTGGGAGGGTAACTAACGATGGTTGTTAGACCGACACCGGTCACTGTGAAATTGAAACAGTGATGAAATAAAAGTGGTTGTGAATTGAAATCTAATGGGGAATAAAACCTAGAATTCTGAGAATATGGTCCAGGCAGACTTAGATGAAGCTAGAATACACCAACTATGACGAGGAGCGTGTGAGGAAAAACAAAAATAAATGAAGAATGTGACCTCTCACCTCAAAATGCAAGCCAAGCAGAAACACTAAGAAAAATGTGATCCTAAGAGTGCCTTTTCTATTATGTTAGTTTACCTTAAGCTATTTAACGAATGACACATGAACTATAAAATAGAGTTTTTTGGTGAGGATGGCTTCCTATGAAAAAGGAGATCTATAAGTTGAGGTTTCAGGTTTGTTATGGTGGGGGCGGGCTTCGCTCAAAAGTATGACTCGACAGAGTAGCGAGCTGGGGAGTACCTGCTAATCCTCATATCAGTGCGATCATTGACAGGCTTTCCCAAGAAATATGTTGTTTAAGAATATGTATTTGTTTTGAATTTGTGTAATGTGGCAAGACTCAGAGAGAGAGAGATGTGCTTTCTACGATTCGTTTGTCCACCATCAGCTGGGAATGACTTTCAGCGTATAGGTTACCCTCAATTAATGTGAGCTAATGTGATAAATCAGAATGTACTGCACTTATTTTAAGCCCAAATCAAAATATGAAGTTTGACGACACAAATGGATGAATAGGAAGAGGGATGCTTTTTCACTAAAATGTAGAAAACAAGAAGAAATGATTCTTTTTAAGTACATTAAAAGAAAGGTTTCTTTTAGAGAAAATAGAAAGAAAAAGAGGGTTACCAAGGAAGAAAATTAATGTGTATGCTTTTCAGAAGGGAAACAAACACACAAATTTTCATAGGAATGAATAAAATGCAAGGAACCCTTGATGGGTCCCACCGGGCGTGCCAAAATGTTTCACCTGATTCTTAGACGTTTCTTTGAAATATTGATGAAACAGATAGGGTAACGGGCATAGGAGGAATACATGTTTAAATGCTAGTTGGTTGGTTGTTGCGCACGTATAACTTCTGAATCCACAGCTGATCATGAGAGCTTCCTTTTAGCTAAGAGGAACTACCTGTAATGAAAAGCAAGACCACCAAAAAGAGTTAAAAAATATGTGCAGTGAGCTGCCTAGCATGTGCTAGATCCGGGAAGTGTGATACTTCCTAGATGGCTTTCAGTCCACTGTTTAAAACAATTTAATGTGGGTAATGAAGTAAATCCTATTGTAATTAAAATGATTTGGGTATCTCATCCAAAATACAATAAGAAATATCTAATCTAACAGGCTAAAATAAAATAAGATTCGAAGGTCAAATAATTGGTTTTGGGTCTCTGCAGGTTTGACAAAGGACTCAGGATGATCACAGGTGAATAAAGGTAATGTGGGAATAAGTGGATAGGTTACTGTTCTGGGCTATATTGGTGAATACAAAGACCGGTGCTGGTTAAGGGTGACCGACGATGGTTGGGTGTAACCGGTGCCAGTTACTGTGGAAAAATGAGAATGCCATAGAATGAGTTTTGGGTCTCCCTTGTGATTGCACAAAGGACTTGATTGGCCAGAATGAGGTATTAGGTGAATTGGGTGGGAGCTGGCAAAGTTTTAATGGGTATGTGGAGGGGTGAGTATGAATGGAGGTCAAGGGGTGGCTAAGGAAACAAAGGATGACAATATAATGATGAAACCAATGAAACAAACGAGTACAAGGTTCTACTCACTTGGAACCTGGTTCTAGACGCTTGCGAGTGAGGAATGAAGGTGCTGGTAAGAGGTTTAAGGCTGCAGAGGATCACCAATCATAGGAAAGCTTTTACATGGGCTGTATGTGCATTCCTTTTTTCTTGGTTGGAGCAAATCCTTGCTGGGGTGAGTACTAGATGGTTGTGCAAGAGAAAATGCTTGATCTCCTTCCTTGCATGTGTGTTCTCGCTGAAATTCATTTTCAGAAGATGTGATATCTCTCAGGAATGTGCCAATGTTTGCCAACCTCGAAAATAAGGTTGTTTTGGGGATTAAAAGGTGACCGATGGCGGTTCTGGCTTAACCGGTGACGATTAGGGGTAACCGGCGTCGGTCAAGGCAGGATTTCCTAGGTTTACTAAACTAGGTAGATCCCCTTGATTTTCTAGGATCTCGTGTCGTTCACCCATGGATCAGACTGGAAGATTCTTGTCAACATGCGGGAATGTGGTTAGAGCGAATGTAGGAATTGATTTTTTAGGGTTTGGGTAAGTCTTAGTTAGTTATGACAACTTACTAAGAATAGGTCTTAGGGTGAGTTGGCTTGATGAGGTGTCTAGGTGAGGTGTAAGTGTGGGCATTATCTAAATTATGATATTTAAATAATAAATGTGGTGAGGATAATGAATTAATTAAATTAATATTAGTGGGGTGAAGGGGGCCATAGCTAGATGAATGTGATGAAGGTATTTATTTGTCGAGGAACCAAAGGGGAGTGTGACCTAATTTTAGTGTCTACAACTGCAAACCCTAAAATTTCATTGTTATACTTTTTATATCGATGAAATATTGATAAAAAGGCATACAAGGTGGCACTTTTTCTATTTTTTATTTTAGCCATCTTTAATTTGTTTTCACTGCGGTTAGTTTTTAGCCTCTCGACCAACTGAGGTTCTAAGCCGCAAATAAACATGCACCATGTCGTATACGTGTCTCACTTCAAATGCATGGCATGTCTTACTGTAATGGGCCTCCCCTCTTTTCGGAACAAAAAATTGGTAGGAAGTTGCAATGTTGGTCACAAATATATCCATTATAAATGAAATTTTTACAGTCTCTTTCATCCAATCAAAGAGACCAAGTGAATGCTAGCATATTTCTTGTGATCTATTGAACACGCCTCTTCACCATTTCCTTCAAATGTAAGCTTTTATTGACATTTTTCCATGCCATATTGAGGTCTTTCATATATGCCAATGTTGTTTTATTGAATTTTAATATGTATAGCCTGAATTAATACCATTTAATTTTCCAGTCAGTAGACGTAAATCCATTCCCGGTGTAGTCATTTCGGATGGCAGTAACATGTGATCACTATTTCAAATTCCCACCTGATTTGTAAATATTTTTGTCGTCTGGTGCCAACGATGAAATTATTATTGTTTGATCATAAATGTAAAGTTTAAAAACATATATATTTATGCCAAAAGCATGTCAGAGGTGGGTTTGGGCGGGGGGGTGGTCTGACATGTGACTCAATGGTCCAGAGTTCAAAGTACGTCGACATCCTCCACCGAACTACTTGAGATTGTCGACATGCATGTGTTGTATACTCAATTTCTTGAAATCAACAATGCCAATTCAATCCTTTCATAAGCGTAGAAGACTAAGATTTATTGGATTTAATGATTTTCATTTACTCTACTTTAAACATTGATGTCCTTTGTGGGCCCATGTTGAGGTCAAAAAATTAAAATTTCTTGTGGCAAGAGCAAATAATTTGTTGAGAGAAGTTAATTATGGTAATATCGAATGTTAAAAGGTCATCAATGTATAGTTGTGTCCAAATTTCCAAATCCCACTCCACTTCCACATGATGTATGTGTTCTTCCTTCGACAAAAAATTGTTGGGTTTTTAAGTGCGTTGACAAAACAAAGATAGAGTTTTTTTGTGGTTGCATGAAACGAAAGATCTAACACAACAAAAAACATTCAAGTATATGTTGGCATCTTATTATGCCAAAGACATTTTCACTAAGGGAAAGACCTGATTGGTGGCTAACAGGTGCCAAAAATTAAAGGGCGGAGATATCTTATGTTGTTGTTGTCCGTACATGGACGTTAAACAAAATAATATTGGCCTTCCATTTCACTCCCCCTACTATGCTGACATGACCTTCGTGAAACACATTTTTTGCATTCGCCATGTATGAACCCTACAATTTTCCAAGCAGTTCTCTTCCATGTCATCACTATTTTTTTTTCGGTAGTGCTCGCAGTTGCAGATTCTTTTAGAAAGGATGAACAAGAATAGGAGGAGCGGATGCCATTGAAAGGTTTTTCGTCAACTAACAAGGATGCCTACAACAATGCTTTGCTTCAACTATCTGAATGGAATATTTCCTTAGAGGATATGCTTAGTTGCATTTTAGGTGGTCGACGATTTGAATTCACATAGGCGTGCGTACAAGGTACTTTGAATTAGGGATTATTGTTTTCTTTTAAAGAACAGAGCTGGGAAAAAACAAGATTTTAAAAACATTAAAATTAACCGGACAAGACTCTCATTGTCGCTACTAAACTGACCATCTTTTTCCATTTTATTTAGTGTCTCACTATTGCGCTAAACATTTTCAGATAAAATCGGTGGGATGAAATGGTCATTTGAAACCCTTGCAAGGATAGAAATTCCACAAACATGAAATTGGACCACGTTACCATCATCATTAAAATTTAGTATCTGTACATGAAAATGTCCACAGAAGTTTAAAAAATGCATTGGAACAAAACACGGAACAAGGACCTCAAGGAAAGTTACTTAAATTTTGTTAAAATATACAATATAATATATCTCGATAATGGTTTTCTTAGTTGTAGCGAAAATTGGTTTCTATTTTGATGTCTCGTATTACTCATTACTTCTTTCATCATGTCCCACAATTGTTCCGCGGCTCAATACAAAATTTTATGAGTGGGAACCTTAATCGCCTTCTTGAAATCTAAATACAAACCATTATCATACATTAACATGAAAACGACAACATAATTAACCCACAATGCAAAATTCCAATTTTTTAAACAATTGTTGACTTCCACATTTAACAAAAAAATGCAAGTTTTCCTTTAAACTATTCATTTATAACACCTTGATTTCTAAGATATCTCTAGATTGTGTTTCCACGACGCCCTGCACTCTGTACCCCACTTCTCTTTCAAACAATTGACAAAAAATAAACACGATACATATCTTCCTCCTTGAAAAAAATATAGCTTCCACAAAATGGTTCCCCCCCCAAACATTATCCTCTCCCAATTCGGTCTCCTCCCTCTAATCCTCTCTTCTAAAATCCTCTTCCTCCTTTTATGTTTTGGTCCCTCAAAATCAATGTTATCGCAGACTTCCCCTTCGGTGTTCACATCAACAACTTCACATACAATTTCTAGTATATAGTAAAAATGGCTTTGCACTTAGAATGATTATGCACTTTCATATGAGCCACTTACTTTTGACTAGTATAAAAGTTGCATTATTATTGTTTACAAGAACATTTGCATTCATGTATTATGCTTTGCTCCATGTTTTAATGAAATGGCAAGTTTATTAGTAAAAATAAAATAGTACATCAATTCACAAAAAAATAGTATGGAAGGATGTCACAAGAATCAAACAAGCCTTAAGTCATGGGAACTGTACACAAAATCACACTACCCCAAAAGTGTAGGAACCGATCACATATTCAATATTAGCCCCCCTAAATTTTAAAAAACCTAATTTTTAATGAGGTAAAGATAAAAATAAATAAATGCATAGAGATAATTATGTTTCAAAAAAATGAAAAATATATATATATATATCTCAAGTAACATCTCTAACTATTGTATCATTCACTCAATTCTATTAGTTGTCACTATTTCAATGATAGAGAGACCGCAAAAAAATTATGTTTTTTAAAAACATACAAGAACAGCTAAAGCATCTACAATACTTTTTGGGCAGCTTTGTCAATGATGGTCTTGATATTCTTCCTGGAACATAGTTGTCATGTGGGCAGCGTCAGTGTTATTTCAATTGCTTTATATAGTTACCCCAAAGTGTTATGTATTTTTTTTAATAATTATAAAATAAGATGGTCGAATAAATATAAGCAAGTTTTTTAATTATTATATAGAAAAGAAATGATTTTTTATTGAAATAATAATTATATGAAAATTATTTTCAATACATAAATAAACATTTCACAAAAAATAATGTTTTAATTAAATTGTTTATGAAAACCATCAAACATCAAACTCAAACTACTTTCTAACTATAGTAGCAATCACACGTGAATGGTGCAATGGAGACGTCGAAGGGGAAGCATTGAATAATTTAAACTTGAGGGAGGGAAATATTACACAAGGAAGAGGGGCGATGGATAAGGAGTTTGGGGAAGGATAAGTGCAAGAGTGGGGAAAATGTTGGAGGAACTAATATCAACCTATTGTTTCTTACAAGCAAGCATATATGAACCACATGCTAGTTTTTTCAATCAATTGAAGGAGGAAGGGGGTTCAGTGAAAAGAATATTAAGGAAATTTACTTTGGATATATATCATAATAAAGAAAAGAATGGTCAATTAATACTACCAATGTCAATAGTTGTTGTTTGGAATGTTAGTCCTTATGATTTATGGGTAGATAAAACAAACATCAAATTAAGGGGAAGTCATTTATGCATGTCCCAAGGCAATTTAGATACAAGGACATGTGGAGTGGACTCAACATCCCATGTTGAGCGGATGTAGCAGTTAAATTCGATAAGCACAAAACATGGCCAACTAGGTAGTTTTGTGTCATCTTTATAGACCATTATTTTAGGACATTCTCCATGCTTAAACATAAGGAAATAAAATATATTCGATGAAAGATTTTTTGTTGTGGATTTGTAGTTGACACCACATCCTCAACATTATAGGTTCTTAACACTCATTAAATGTGAAGCATTATCATGTATATCTATATCAGGAAAGGTCTTCATGACTCCCACTCTCTTACTGAGCTTGTCACTACGAGCAATGTTATTGGAAAAGTTTGAACACACATCATGACATTTATCTTATAATAACTACCCCGTCAACCTCAACCAAAAATAGAGGAAAATGTTGATTAGTATTTAAGTGAAACCCATTGGTGTACTAGATGGAGAGGCAAGCTGACTAGTCCCATTGCATAGTTTCCTTCATTGCCACTTGTAGATAAGGAAACTTGCATATGCTTGAACTCCAAACTTTGCATATGTTAGATATGAAAACTCTGTGTTAAGGGTTCCTTATGTTACTGATTTCATGCGTGTATACAACTAAAGATTCTCTTTAGCAATCAAGGTTTCCCTCATCAATAACCTAATGATGTCATTTGTCAACAACCATCGGTACAAAACATCGACCTTCCATTTTCCTGACATGTGTCAAGAACAACCACTACTTAAGACTCTTGTTTAGAAATTCCTACCTTTGTAATAAATTTTGGAGACATTAAAAAAGTGAAAATTTAGTTTTTACATGCGCTTTTGGGTCCTCCTTCGGTGCTCTAGCTCATCCAAGGTTATAAATTGGGAATCTTTCAATTTGAAGATTATAATTTATTTAATCAGTTTGAATATTATAATTTATTTGTGAGCCAATAAATATAAATTCATTGAATATATTGAATGCATGAATGTCCTCAATCGAGGATAATTGGAGTGTTAGACCATATGTTGATGCATGGGGACACATTTATCCTACATGATATAGACATTTGGAGAGTCGACCAATGTAATGTTTAACAACTGCATGCAAAGAGAAAAAGTGTGTGATTCGAGGGAAGATGTAAAGTCTAGTGATCCCATTAATGGTGCAAAGAGCTTTTAGGTGTGAGTAAGCTTGAATCATAATACTCAATATGGGATCCATGAAGCCAAATGTAAATCCAATACTAATTACAGTCAAGGGATCAAATCAAGCTCGAACAAAAGTACAATGTTTAATGTGAGCAAGATGCTAAGAAAAGTATAGGGGAAAGATAAGGAATATTTAGTTGATGGGTTTGAATATTATAATTTGGGTTATTTATCACTGTGGTGTGTACCTATTCAAGATTTATTAGTTTGGTTGTGATGGTGTGAGTCATGAATTAGGGAGGTAAAGATGTTATGTCATCATGTTTGTCACCAAATTGAAATGAAAATACAAACACTTGAGTGTTCATATCATGTATGAGTGGGCATGGTATAAAAGTGTGATATTGGGAGGCTTATCAACATCGTCATCTATCATCATCAATAAAATACGATTCCCTGGGCCAGATTCCTCTACAAAATTTATGGTATGCATAATTAAGCATGCCTAGACCATATTATTTGATTATCTTGGAGAGGAGGGATGATGTAGTGATGTTGGTATAATTTTGCAAGCAACATAGGTGGGAGATCCATGTGTGTAATAGCGGGCACAAAATAAAAATGGGGAAAATCCAATAGGTTGTAGTTTCGAAACCCAACCACAATGTTTGTTTCTTGTATTACTTCGCAGTAGCACTTTTCAATTCTAAGCTCAAGTAATTGTAGGGAAATAGGTTATACATGAACAATCATTGGTAATTGAGCCCCTCTAATGGTTGATCATATGAGTGATGTGTAGATTTTACATGTTGATCAAAAGTTTTATGCTGAGACTCCATAGGATTTCTTACATTGTTCAATGCAAATTTCTCTCTAATTTACAATGAAGGATTTTTACTAATAAAACCATCAAAGTGTACCATGTAATTTATAGGTCTGAAAGATATTCCCTTTTTTCTTAATTACATCGATAAAAGATGTAAAAGGAGCTAGAAATTGGTGGCACATTTGAGTCGTTCAAACAAGTAAATCATAATGTGTACCAATAGCGATTGACAAGGTGTATATGTTATCATGGACAAGACCAACCAACCAATGTGTGCCTACCCTTGCCATGTGTGCCTTTTCTATCACAGATTGCCGCTTCTCTTGGCTGAGTAGTCTGCCTCGAAGCATATAGGTTTTACCATGCTCACTTGCAGAAGCATGTTTGTGTCAAAGTTGATATCTCTCGAGATTGAAAGAATTTGTAGAAATCCAGATGGGAGACAAACACTATTCTTAGCGGGTCAGGTATATCAATTTTCCTAACACTTGCTCCTGTTACCAGGCCTCTGATCATAAGATCAAATATTGTCCTCTTTTTGTCCCTCGTAACTACCATGTGGCCAAAGTAACTCCTGAACCAGTAAAACCCCAACAGGAGGAAGGTTGGCAAGTTGTCAGAGGCCAGAGAAACAAGAACAAAGCCCAAGAATCTAAGACCTCTAGTTCTAATGGCCAAGGGGAGCCACCTATTAAGGAACAAACCCATAGCACACACGCTAAAGAGCCAACTGTTGCTGCTAAAGAACCAACTGTCACTGCCAACTCGGCTATCCAGTTGCCAAAATATTCTAGCATGCCCCAAGCGGCTTCGGTTCTCATGGACTAGAAAAATTCCGTTTATAATGTTACCATTCCGCAATCCTTGTCGCTACTCTTGCCAAACAATTTACAAAGGCCCTCCAAAAGGCCCTGAAGTCGTTCTCGCATCTCTCAGGACCATAGCTCAGCTCGCAATGTGGACTCAACCGAAGCAGAGTACAACATTGAATACACAAAATGGAAAAAAATTGAATTGCAGGATTTTTTTGCAGCATAATACTGCTCAATTCTTGCAAAACCAATATGATGCCCTTGATGGCTTAGAGGATGGCGACATGGCTCTTGACCATCATTTCCCATGAATTGTCTATCTTGGAATGTTCGGGGTCTTACAGACTCCTGTCGTAAATATGTTGTTCGTGAAACTCGGAAAAGATTTGCAAATTGGGATGTTTTGTTTTTGCAGGAAGTAAAAATTAGTGGTTTTCAGTTACAGATGGTTTGTAAATCCATCTGGCCTGACAGCTTGGCTTTTTGTACTAATCATGAAACAAGGTGTGGGTGTTTAATTTCACTTTTTGCTCCCAAATGGATGGCCCTTGTTAATTGACCATGGCATCGACCCCACCAACCATGCCATATGGGTCCTATTTAATGTTGACGACCACCCTTTTGGTCTCATTAATATTTACGCCTCTAACGATGCGGCCGAAAGGGCCGATCTGTGGCAGTGGATTGCCAATAGCTCAATTCCCGATGCATATTGGGTCATAAGTGGAGATTTTAATATGGTTGAGTCACCCACTAATAAATGTGGCCACTTGCCGATGAGGTGGACACCTAGTGAAAGGGAGGCATGGTTTTTTATGCATAATAAGTTTGGGTTTTATGACCCTAACGCCTCTCGCTTTCCCACATCAGAAGCATGGTATACTTGGTCCAATCTCTGAGGAGGGACAAATCATGTACTTAAATGACTTGACAGAGCTATGCTATCAGCTCAAGATTATTTTGAGTTTGATAGCATTTATTCCATGCCAGTGGAGGTCATGCTTGACTTTGTCCTTTTGGATCACTCTCCAATATGATTTCGTATCAATTGGCATGATACACGCACTTTTTGTCATAAAGGCCAATTCTTTCTTAATAATGCCTCGATGCAACATAGGCCCATAGTCAATCATATCAAGCATGTGTGGAACTTAATTCCTCGGCCTAGTCATTGATAGTGTTACCATCCACCTATGCAAACCATTTGGATTCAATGGTGGGAGGATGCGATGACTCAGACAACTAGATTCCTTAGAATCTATGGCAGACAATTGGCCAAAATTTGGCACACTCATACTCCGCTAACACCTTGACTCTTAGCCGAGTGGTGGTGGAACTTCAAGGTGATCCCTTCTCTGAAACTCTGCAACTTCATGTTGTAAAGCTTAGCCAACAAATTCAATTTGCTGACAATTACAATGCAAGAGGAGCGCAGATCCAAGCCCCGAATGCACTGGCTCAAAATTGGCGATCGAGTCTCGAAAGAATTTTTTCTTTCCCTCAGAGCCAAGAAACCTACTCGGAGAATTCAGGATATCATGGAAGGCAGTGTTTGGGTTACCAATCCTCAACTTATGTTGCAAGCCTTTGTGCGCCACTACAAGCTTGTGTTTCAAGCTCAACAACCTTCTGTGACTCGTCAAGCTGCTCTTGATCAATGTCTGGGTGTTGTGTCATGCAAATTATCTGAGGCTCAGAAGGTGATATGCGACCGAATGCTCACCATTGAGGACCTCCATGATGCTACCATGCAGATGGCCAATGATAAAGCTTTGAGATGTGATGGATTCCCCTGTGAATTCTACAAAACCCTTTGGGATTCGGTCGGTCACGACCTTTTTCAAGTTTATCTCAAGGGGTTTCAAAACCAGTTTTTAGGACCATGAATCAACAAGGGGAACATAAAATTCATCCCTAAGCAAGGAGACCCAGAGAAAATTACTTGCTGGTGGCCGATCACCCTGTTGAATGTCTCCTACAAAATCATTGCTAAAGCTTTGGCTATGCAGCTTCACAATATCCTCCCAGATGTTATTCAGCCGAAACAAACACGATTCATTCAGGGATGATACATCCTGGATAACATCATTGTCATTTGGGAGGGCATGGAATGAGCTTGCAGATCCAATCAGTCTACCATGTTCATAAAAACTAATTTTGAGAAAGCTTATGATCGGATTGAATGGTCGTTTATTCTTTCCATGCTTCAAGCCCTTGGCTTTGGCCCCATTTTTATTCAATCTGTCAGTATGATTTTTGCAGATGCCTCTTCGAGCATATCACTATCAATGGCATCAACTCCGAACCCTTTGATATTTTTCACTTATTCACCAAGGCTGCCCTTTGGCTCCTACACTTTATGTGCTAGCTACCAAAGGATTTTGATACTTACTGGCCCATGCCAAATCTTAGGGGCTTGTTAGGGGAATCTTGCTACCTTCTACACCTAGTTCTCAACTGCTAAATGGTCATTTCACAGATGATTCCTTTCTTACGCTCATTGAAGATGAAGCCAACATTCGCAATGCCATGCAATGCTTGGATACTTTTTGCTTAGCATCTGGCTCCTCTATTCAATGACAAAAAACCCAGTGCTATCGGTAATCCTTCCTTCCTGCACCTGATTGGCTCGCCACTTTTGAATGGAAGGTTCTGGCTCATGGAGAAATTTTTAAGTTCCTGGGTATTCCTTTTGATTTTCAAGCCACCCCAGCCGAGCTCTGGCAATATGTTATTCAACACGTGGCCAAAAAACTGGAGTATTGGCTTACCAAACCTTTATCATTGGCTGGGAAATTCCAAATATGTTCCAAAGTTCTTGCGGCCACACACGTGTATTACTCATCGTGTTGGGTTCCTTCCAAAGCCTTTATTCAGAAGCTAGAAATGTTGCTCAAAGCCTTTTTATGGGCTAACGCCGCTACAGGAAGAGGATTTCATCATGTGGCCTGGGAGATATGTTGCCTTCCCCACAATTTTGGGGGCTTGGCCTTATTGACATTCAACGTCAAGGGCAGGCACTTTGTGCGAAATGGATTGTTAGAAGCATCACTGGCCAAGAAGCTTGGAAAGTTCTCATACGACATGGTATTGAAGAAGGCTCACCTTACTGGCCACCCTGCATGGAAAGGATTGGGGTTTATCAATCTGCTCATAACCCCAGTGCCTGTCAAAGTAATTGGCACTTTTGTGCTTAAGAGCATTTGGAAAGCATGGGAATGCATCAAACCCTGGCTCCTATGGAAAGGTGATGGCTTTCATAATGGGCTTTCTGTTAATCATCAATCCATCTGGTGGTCACCGATTTTTCAAGCGCAGGATAAGTGTTTGGGAGAAGCTCCGGGAATCTCCATGCTCAAATTTTTTAAACGCGAAATTCACACCATTAAAGACTTATTCTGCAAACATGCACAATCTTGGCTCTCTTAGCTGGAAATTAAAACTCACTTTCAGCTCTCCAACTAGGACCAAGATACTTATAATGTTGTGATCAGCTCAGTCCCTGACCACATGTTGCACAAAATTGTTGTGCATTCCTCTTGCCCTTGGTGGATGAGCTGGAAATGGTATGCAGATACTCCATTTCGCAATTACTCAGCTAGTAAAGGCTACCATTGGCTTTCACCTCATCTGCCCATGGTGGATAAACTCAACATGCGATGGGGAATTCATTCCACTCCATTCGCCTGGAGTAGGTGATTTGCAACTGTTTGGACTATCTCTGTGGAGCCCAAGATTGCCCACTTCCTCTGGTGCATTTTGCACCAAGGTCTCCTTATCAGAGCTCGTCTTATTCAAATTGGGGTCCCAGCTCCCAAATGCCCATTTTACGGCCATTTGGAATCTATTCTGCATCTTTTTTGGTTTTTTCCCAAAGCTCAGCTTGCCTAGAACTAGATTCATTCATTTTTCTTTCTGCTAAGACCGCATTGTTTTACCTGACAACATATCCTTTTGGGAGACAATCCCAAGATTCTACCTATGTTCACCCAGATTTGACATGTTTTCAGAGGGGAAATTCTTTTTGGATATGGAAAGAAAGAAATGCCTTTTTCTTTGCTAATTCTGTAGTTGATCAATATTTTTCTATTTATAACAAATCTATGGTGATCTCAAATGTACTGTTGCAGATACAAGTACAGGGAAACAAAGTCGTGTTGGAGGTGGACCACCTCCAGACCCTACTGCGACACTGGGGGGAAGCCCCATGTAATGTTGCCCGTGTGCCACCATCTCCAACTAAGAGCTCCCCGCTTCCTGGCCATGGTGGTTGGTGTAGCCGTTCACAACGACATGCTTTTAGCCGGGCTCGGCACTCCCCGGGCCCTCTTCACCAAAGAAGTTACTCTATAGCTCATCGACGTGGCTGGGGGTTGCTGCGACCTCACCAATACAAGAATCCTTCGCCAACTCGCCAGTAAGGCTGGGGGTCACCGGCTCGCCAGCATGGGTGGAGTTCTCATGCTGCCACCGCACAACACACTGCTAATGGATGGAATCCACCACCACCATTGTCTTCCGAAAAATTTCCTCATCTCAGCCTCGCCATCCCCACTCGTGGAGAGACAGACCCGGAAGAAGAAAATCCTACTGGCTGGGATCTTCCGGATGCTGGCAAAAACTTACCTGGCTTGGGTTGGCCAGATGATCATGATCCGCCCGTGTTGCTGCAGCTTGACTTGGTTTTTTGTATGCTTCTAGGTGTTGCCTAGCTTTTGTGTTCTCCTAGGCTCGGCCTAGTTTGTTTCTTGTTCTCCTAGGCTCAACCTAGCTTTGTTTGTGGTTTTGGGGCGTGCTCTCATACCGCCCACTTTTTTGTTGAAAGTTATCTTGTATCGTATTGAATGAATATAATATAAGATCCGTTTCATCAAAGATAGAGTGATAACTTGATCATTGATAAAGTCACCACTCAGTCTCTTGATAACCAATCTACATAACTAAATATTTGTTCTACTTTGTTGTGCTCCTTCGACCACTATAAATGGATTGAGAAGATCTAGCCTCATATCATAACACTTAAATATTAATATTTAATTTTTTCAGTTAATAATTATAATTATAATAATAATAATTCGCTGGCAGAAATTTGTCGGTAGGTGTCCACCATTGAAGTTGCGTTTGCCGGATAGTGTTAAAATCTGGTAATATTTTTCGAGGAGACTTTTTTCCACAATATTATCTTCTCTCATGCCAAAATAAATATATAAATATTTGGATTCTATCTGGCATAACGTACAACTCCTCTCCAATTGGTCGTAATAATAAATCTAACATTTGAATTGCTTCATAACGGATCGCTCCACAATTGAATTGCTTCATATGAATTCCACATTTCATCGCTCTGCTGTCACCATTAACAAACCTGACTACGACGGCCGCGGAGAGTGCTAAGTTAACACAGCTATAATAGAGAAATACGGTGGCTGGGAAATGACGCTGCGATGGTGGGGGGAAAATGGCAGCGATGATGTTAAAAGCAGGAACCGCAAAACACAGACATAGACAAAGCTTAAACGGAATTAAATGCATACCATTAAAATACCATTTCAGACTGTATTGATTTCATTAAATTCTCTTCTCCAACCATGGATTCAATGTCGGTCAATGTCCGCTGATTCTCTGCACCCGACATGGGAGCCTGTGTTGCCAAGAAAACGCTTCTCAGGGTAAACAAATCAACCCTCTCATCACTGATAGTTTCTCAAAATAACCTAACCTAACCTGATCAGCTCGCAATTTCCAGCATACTCCTGGCAAATAAGAGCTTTCGAACAGGGAATGGACATTCATCAAAGCATAATAGCCCTGGTTGATGTAAATGAAAAATGTGAAAATATATACAAGGCATGCGATCTGTTTGACAAAATGCCTCAGATCCTAAAATGTAATGATTACAAAACACGAGGTGTGAGAACTATTCGACAAAATGCCTCAAATAAATGTCGTCTCATGGAGTGCTATGGTGGCAGGGTATGCACAAAAATGGGTTTGTTGAAAAGGTTTTCGAAACTTCTTTGAAGAAAATACAATTGGAAGGTGTATATCCATACTCCACACTCTGTGTCAGCGTATTCCTGTCCTGTGCCAAAATAGGAGCTTCAGAGCAGGCTATGGAGATGCAACAAAATATAATGGAAGGGGAGTGACAAAACACCTCAACCTTTCCCAACATACTCCCGGTGTATGCCAAAGTGGGAGCTTTGGAGCAGGGTATGGACATACAACAAATTATAATGTAAATGGGGTTTTGTTAGATGTCGTAGTTGCAAATTCCCTAATAGATATGTATGTAAAATGTCTGGAGGAGGCGCTTTGGATATTATTTGAATGACTTGTATTGTTTGTTTTTCTTTTAATTATCTAGTTTTTTTCCTTCTTACCAGTTTCTCTTGAAGTTCTACAACATCAGTTTGATTACTCTTTTGCTTCCCTGGATTTTTTCCACAAAATACACGAACAGTCTTAAACCTATATGTGTTTGGGAATTCGAGTTCTAATTCCATCACTCTCAAAACCACCATGTTTCCTACAACCTCTCACCCAAGACCATGAAAAGGATGAAAACTCCTCGTTCAAAGGCGATTCATGCATACTTCCTCCAAGTTGCAAGACAACTTTGAACCCTAAAATAACACTCCATCTTAAATCAATCAATCAATCAATCAATCAATCAATTCCCCACAAGATAGATAACGAAAAAATGGTTGCAAGATGTTATTTGTCCTTTCTTGACCTTCCCCTCTCCTCCATTGTGATTTCAACAATCCAAAAAACATCATATAAAATTGCCTCTAAATACATGCCTTACTCCCCAGGTTGGACATGCGTCTTAAATGCATCTTGGAATTTGCTTCTAGGACTCTAAAATTCTGCATTCAATCAAAAAATCAATCCTGCATTAGTTGGTTGGCCTAGTTTGTGGTAACATATAAATCCTAATATATCATGGTCCTTGTGCCATTAGGGGTGACAATGCTCTCACTAACATAATGGTTGATTGGTTGCGAGATAAGTATGTTTGTTGCCTTGCTACCCATGTTTGATATGCCTCTTCAGTACATATTGGAATTGCGTATACGAATCTAGAAATTTACATTTTCTCAAAAAATCAATCCCGCATTGGTTGGTGGACCTAGTTCGCAATAACATATGCACCCCAATATATCATAAATCTTTTGCCGATAGGGTGAGACCGCCACGAAAGTGACCATCTCACTGACATAATGGTTTATTGGTTTTTGGACAAGTATGCTTGTTGCCTTACTACCCAAATTGGATACGCCTCTTCAATGCATATGTGGATTGCTTCCACAACTCTAAAAATCATCATTCAAACAACAAACTAATACCACATTCGTCAGTTGTCCTATCCAGTGGCAACATATAAACCCTAATATATCATGGTCCTTACACTAATAAGAATGACGTCCAAATAGAAGTGACTTTCTTACCAACATATTGGTTGATTGGTTGCAAGATCAATATGCTTGCTTTCTCGACCTTCCCTTCTCCTTCACAATGGTTTCAAAAAATCTAAAAACATCCCCTGCAATTGCTTCTTGATACATGCCTTACTATCCAAGTTGGATATGCCTCGTTGATATATCTTATATTTAGTTTGATGACTCTAAAAACCCTCGTAATTTACTATCGGTGTAATCATTACACCTCCTTTAAGTATAAGTGCTAGAATAAATTAAGGCATTTCTCAAACTTTTTCAGTTTGACATCTTTAAAATTAAGAATTCAAATTATATTTTAGTTTTCAATATATTATATTGTAGGTATTTCATTAACTTATTTGACTTACTTTGGGATGACTAACAACCAAGCCCACAATAATTATTTAATTAGTTATTGCATTGAATTAGGGAGGGAGTGCGGGTGCGGGTGGGGACTTCAATAGTTAAATATTTTTTTTGTAAAGCTTTTTAGCTACTTTAAAGGTGTTAAACTTACCACTCTCGACTGAGTATGATATTTGTTTAGTTTGAAATCTTGGATAATAATCAAAAATATCTTTTTAATTTTCAATATATAATCTTTTAAATCTAGGGTAACAAATAATAATATATCAAAGACTTTAAAATAAATTTAATTATAAATTAATGTAAGAATATATATTAAATTATCAAAGAAATAAGTTTTCTAGATAAATTAGTAAAAAAAAAATTGATTAGATAAAGGTAAGGGTTTTGAAAGTATCCGATAACCTTTTACCATGTCAATCAAATATAGCCATAAAAATTCATAACTAAAACAAACAAATAACAAGGTTTAGAATCGTCAAAGACCCTACAAAACCTAAAAGTCGTAGAAGGAGCTCAATCAACCCTCCTCCAACAATTTGCAATAAGACAACCCAACAACAATGGCTAGGCTACAAATAACAACCCACCAAGGGTAACATAATTAGTGAAAAATTTAATCTCTATTATTTTTCTTTTCTTTTCTTTTTTCTTTACTTGTACCCATCTCGTTAAATTCACAAGAGCTAGTTGAAAGTCATATATTTCATATTTGTGGGTTGAAGTCGATCCTTATCAAATTGAGAATTTGGTAAAATTATAAACACACACACGCACGCGTGCGCGATTTAAAACTGCTATCAAATTTTATAAATAAAATGCATAAGAATTTTTAAATCAATGTTTCAAATCACACTCTAATATATTAACGTTGAATAAAATTGTGTAAAATAAAATAAATTATAAATAAACTTTAATTGTGGGTCCCTTTTGCACCAATTTATCCCTAACATATGTTTAATTGATGTACCGAGTGTATAAATAGGGTTTTGTATGTATAAACAAGTCAAAATGATCTTCAATACACATATATTTACAACACTATGTGTATAATTAAAGTTTAGTTGGCCCCCCTTTATGCCAAATGATCCATAATAGTTGTCCAATTATCACACTAGGTGTATAATTAAGCTTTGATTGGCACAAATGGGCAAAATTGATCCCCAATACATGTCTAATTATTTCACTAGGTGTATAATTAGGGTTCGATTGATGCAAAAAATGCTAATTGGTCTCTAATACATGCATTTTCACACTAAGTGTATTTCTAACCTTTTTTGTTCCTTTATCGTTTTGACATAAATCATTTATTGTGAATAGAATTCAATAGCTACAATGATTGTTTTCACATAAAGTTTGTAGTCACGTTGATTAAAAATAAATATATTTAAATGAAAAGACATTGTGTTACTTGTTTTAATGGACTTTATTAATTTTAATGGTTAAATGGTTTATTTTCTAAAAATAGTTGGCAAACTTAGCTATACATTTAATTCATATGTGATGCATTTCAGATCATTCATGAATTCATAATCAATTTTAGATGTGATGCTTTTCAAACATATAATTAACAAACAACAAACATTAATTTTATTTTACATCACATTTTTACTACCATGTTGTATCGCATCATATTTTTTTTCTTCAAAACTAATGCTATTTGTGTCATATTTCAAACTCTAATGTTGATTAGATCACCAATAAAAACCTAACACTATTTACATCAACAAATTAAAAATCAACTACCAAATTTGACAGTTCGCTATTTCACAAAGTTTGCATTAAAAAAAATCGCTTTTTTACATTGACAATTAACAATTAGCATTAGAAATCATGCAAATTGAAAAAAATGACACCTAAACCTGAAAATCTACTAGTGAATACTAAAGGAGCTTATGTCCTTGAAAATCACTTACTTGGTGCAAAATTCATGCCATATGTCCTTGTGGCTTTGATCACCTTCTTAATAATGGTCAATACAAGATCTTTGATGAGATATTTTGGCTTGTTATTTTATGATTAATCCATATTATCATAATCTTTCGTGTAACCTACACTTAGAAACTTGAGGAATATTAGGAGGAACATTATAGTTATTATGTCCTTCGATTTCAAGATGATTAAAAGGGACTTTGCATTTTTAGCTCTGGCCCTCCTTTGCACGGCACGGTTCACCTCATTATAATTCATCATACATTGAAGAATATTTATGTTGGAACATGGAATTTTTAAATGTGCCTATATAGTTCTTATATCATTTACAAGGGATAAAGATATGCATATGGATCATTAAAGCAATTACATGAATTCCTAACATGTCTCGGAAGATATTCAAGAATTTTATAATTTTGTATTGAATTGCATATACTTGAAGATGAATACTAGAATTTAATATAATAGAAATTCAAATATGATAAGCAATAATAAATGTTAGAATGTTTATATAATTGTGTGCATTTTACAATATTATATTGGTTTAAATTATATAATCGTGTCCCATTTTTTGGCACTTTTTATATTTTTAGTAAAATATGGCCTAAAATTAAACATGACCAAGTACGTACAAAATAAAGTTGGACATAGTTTTTTAAAATATTAAATATACCAAGGCACAGTGCATCCACAATTTATCTAAATTTTTTTTTATATTTTAAAAAAATTATTTACTAATTAGATTTTAAAATATTTTTGGCCAACAAGTAGAACACACATATATGGCTTGATTTAGAATTTTCATATCCATAACAAGAGAAATACAACACATATAGAGAAATATTAAGTTCATAACTTCTATGAACTTAATGGCAGGGTTCATTAAATGACTCTAAGATGATATTGTAGGTACTAGCACATAAAAAATAATACTTTGGAAAGCACAAGTATGGTTTGTAATATTTCAAGAATATTAAAATAAATAGCATAGGGCTTGTGATCAAGCAAATAGAGGTGGGTTTCATTTATAGTACTATAAACCTTAAAGAAAGTATAATGTTAGATTTAGCACAATGTGATAGATATATAACTCTAAGAGAGGTTTAGGACAACATGGATTCAACAAACTATAATATGGATAAATGGATCACAACCAATTACAACACAAATAACCTTATTTCCTTTAACTAGACATAATAAACATGCATAAAACAACATAGAAGAATAATCAATTAATTCCAAAAGCAAAGAAGCTTGGTGATATACAAGCTTTAAAATTGTATCTTGAATATTGCAAGATTTACTAATAGTCACTGGGATATGACAATGGAAATGTGCATTAAACATGACTATAACCTTATTGTAAAGGTTAATGAAAATTAGAATGCATGTTGTCTTAAGTTTTATTAATTCTCTTAGCATATGCATAAAGCATCATCATTGTTCCTAATAATGATGGACAACAATTATAAATAAATTTGACAAGTTCAGTCACCTAATTTTATCCTATAATAACCTCACTTTGTATGACAACTTTAATCACCTGAAAAATAGATTTTCTTCTCTTTACCCTCTATGGAAAAAATATCTTAACAATTAAGATAAATAAGAGATGTTTTGAGACCTACAATAAACTATAGAATAGTATAACTATCTTGATGCTTAGTAGGCCTTTAGACAATAACAATATATAAAAAAATACCTTGATAGATAGAATAATTCCACTAACATGAAAACCCAGAGTTGTATGATGTATTCCTTTTATTAACTACTCTAACATTAATTTGCATGTTTCAATAATAAATGCCTTAATGATTGTTGGATCTCTCTAGAATATTTTTGCATCAACTCAATAAATTCTTGTGAATGATAAATAGGTTATGTCTAAATGAACTACAATGTTTGAGTATTTATAGACAATTGATTTCATATTAGGACTCTATATGTGCAAAATGAAAAAAAATAGTCCAAAGTAAAGTGAGTAGACTCTAGTCATAAGGGACCATCCGAAAAGGTCCCAAGAGTATCATTAACACTCATACAAAATCCAAGAGTGTCATTATTTCTCCCATTACACCAAAGAGAATTATTAATGCTTCTAACACGAAAGACATAAGAAAGAAGAAAATAACCGAGTATTGAAAAGAAAAATTACATATGATATTGAAAATTTACAAATATGTCAATACACTTGAGATAAATAATTGACAAATACACAAACATCCTATGAAATATATTTAGAATCACATCACTCCTAGAGCCAAGAGTGTCTTTATTGCTCCCAATACACCTACTTGAGCATTATTAATGTTCCCAACATGAAATAGGTGAAAGACATAAGAAAGAAGAAAAAAATGAATATTAAATTAAAAAATTATAGACCATCAAAAATTTACAAGCATGTTAATACACTTCAAACTTATAGTTGACAAATACACAAATATCCTACAAAATAAATATAGAGTCACAACATTCCTAGGTTTGACTATAATATATAATAAAAATGGTTATGCACTAAATGATTAAGCAGTTTCATATAAATTGCTTACTTTTCAATAATCTAAAACTTTTGCTATTATTGTTAGATATGGAAACTTATATTTGACAAAACACCTCAAAACAATGTGGTTTCATGGATTGTTTTATGATTATGAGTATAAATTTAGAGTATACAAGGCCATTTAAAAAATAGAATAATATTTTTTTAGTTTTCAAATTTTATTTATAAAATAATATATTTTAACTTATCAAAGAAATCAATTTTCTCAAAATAATAAATTTAAATACATATATTTAAAATTACTATCAAAATTTATAAATAAAATATATACAAAAATTAAATCAATGTTGAATATTTCAAGATCTGGTAATAGTCATTAGGATATATGATAGAGGAAATGCGCATTAAAAATGACTACGACCTCCCCAGGTAAAAGTTAACAAAAATAAGAGTACATGATGTGTACAGTTTTATTAATTCCTTTAGCACATGTCTAAAGCATCACCACTGTTCTTGACGAATGATAGACAACAATTATAAATAAATTTGACAAGTTCATTCACCTAGTTCTGGCCTCTAATAACCTCGCTTAGTTTTTGTGCGAAAACTTTAATCACCTAAAAAATAGGTTTTCTTCTCTTTACCCTATATGGAAAATTTAAAATTTAAATAAATAAGATAGACTATGGGACCTACGATACACTATAAAATAGTATAACTATCTTGATGTCTATTAGGCCTTTAGACAATAACAATATTAAAAAAAGACCTTAATAGATCTGGAATAATTTGACAGGCATGCAAACCTAGAGTTGTATGATGGATTCCCTTTATTGACTACTCTAACATGAATTTGCATGCTTCGAGAATAAATACTTTAACGATTGTTTGATCTATTTAGAATATTTTTGAATCAACTCAATAAATTCTTGTGAATGATAAATAGGTATTGTATGTCTAAATGAACTACAACGTTTGAGTATTTATAGACGATTAAATTTATATTATGAATTTATAAGCGCAAAATGAAAAAAATAGTACAAAGAAAAGTGAGTATACTCTAGCCATAAGGTACCACCCAAAAGGGCCCAAGAGTATCATTAACACTCATACAAAATCCAAGAGTGTCATTGTCATTCTCGGTACACTGAAGAGAATTATTAATGGTTCTAACACAAAACAGGTGAAGGGCATATGAGAAAGAAGAAAATAATAGAGTATTGAAAAGAAAAATTACATAGAGTGTTGAAAAGAAAAATTTACAGACTTGTCAATACACTTGAGACAAATAATGAACAAATACACAAACATCCTTTAACATGTCTTTAGAATTGCATCACTCTTAGAGCTAGGAGTGTCATTCTTGCTCTTGGTACATCTAAGAGTATTATTAATGCTCCTAACACAAAATAGTTGAAAGACATAAGAAAAAATAAAACAACCTTCAATAGAAAAAATAAACACCATTAAAATTACAAATATGCTAATACAATTCAGATTAATAATTGACAAATACACAAATATCCTACAAAATTTCTTGAGTCACAACACTATTCAATTTCATATAAAATTGCTTACCTTTTGACTAATGTAAAAATTTCACTATTATTGCTAGGTATGGAAACTATTTGAAAAAAGATGTCAAAACAATGTGTTTCATGGATTATTATGATTATGAATATAAATTGAACATATGCAATTTTTTTTTAAATATATTTTTTAGTTTTCAAATTTAATTAGTAAAATAATATATTTTAACTTGTTAAAAAAATCAATTCCTAGTAATAACATATTTATAGACTATGAAAATCTCATATATCTAACAATACATAAATATTATAAATGATACAAACCTAAACTGGTCTTCATAACATTATCTTTACTTTCTACTCAAAACTTGTTGACGTCATCTTCACTCTTAATTAAAGCCTCCTTGGTGCTATATTTACTATTAAAATCTTGTTGGTGCTAGTTTAAGCTATTTTCCATGACACCACTCTACATATTATCACTCATATCAAAATTCTCAATTCCATGTTGCAAAAATGTAATACAAACAAAATTATTCAATCATTATTATGTTGAAATAGGTGAATGTACTAATAATACCCCAAACTTACTTTTTAGCAAGCACGAAATTATGATCCTTCTTAATTTTTAAAATCTTTAATAAAATTTTAATAGTTTTAAAATAATATAAACATTATTTATTTGATGAATTTTTATTTTAAATTTAGGTGGGATTGGACACAACTAATTCATTTTACAAATTCAATAAATTAAAAAGTGTTCAATCTTCAATACTAATTTATCTATATTTCATCAATATACTTAATATTTTTATTAGTAAAATTATTAATAAAAATATTAAATTTATGTGATTAAAAGTTAATTTAAAGAAAAAAAGATAAATTAAAATAATAAATCTATAAAGTCATATTTATTTAAAATTATATTGATCATAAAAAAATATTCTAAGAAATACGTTATTATTTAACATATAATAATATGGTAAAGTGATAATATATTATAAAGATAAGCGTCTTTTAAGATATGAGTTTTTTTATAAATACATGTCTTACTATTATTATAATATGTATATTTTAGAATTTTTTTACAATTTTTAATTAAAGTGTTCAATTGAAAAAATAATTATTTATATAAATTCTAGTACATTATGATCTTCATATTAAAAAAATGACATCACAATGAAAATGAATTCTTTTAATATAATAATATATTAGTTATATGATTAATATCTTCTAATTAATCAGTCGAAAGCATCGAGAGAAGGTTTAAAGAAATTAGTCGGAAACAAAAGGTCGTGGAGAACACTTTGGAGAAAATTGTTAGCAAACAAATTAATCATTTCATTATGCAAAAGGCTTTCCTTGACTTTATTCAAGTGCAAGTTAAACAAATTTGTGAAATCAATGGCATGGTATTTGCAAAGGAGGCAAAGAAATAAAACAAATAATTTCCTCTAGCAACAAGGATCCAACTCAGCAGACATCACTTAATATCTTCCGAGCATTGGAGGAAGTTAAAAAAGTTTTTAACAAAGCTCTTAAGTAAAGGTTCCTTTTGTTTTATGTCTTTTTGTTGTTTTTTGGCAGTTTCGCAGCTGTTGTAATGCTGTAGTGTAGCATTTTTTGGTTCCATGATGGCAGTTTGTCCACTCCCTGTGTTTTCATTTGAATTATTTGGCTGATAGGCCTCTTTTCTGGGGTGTGGCCCCCACATGTCAAAAAACCACTTTGTATCTCTTGTTATATTTGGCCTTTGGGCTTTTGTACTTCAGGGTATGGTCCCTTCCAAAACCGTATCACTAATAAAAAAATCTTCTAATTAATACTTAATTTTAAATGAAGTATCTTCACTTTTTCGTAGAAAAATTTAATAAATAAATGACATTTGTATTTTAAAAATTAACGAAAGTGATAATAATACCTTCAAACAATCTATTAATTAAAAATAATGGAATGAAATTATTTCTTAATTAAATAATTTATATTTATGATTTAATATCTTATTTTATTAAAATAAAAAAATTGATTGATGAATAAATAAAAAATTAAAAAAGTGAAACAAATTTATCCTTATAAACATAAAAAAAATTGTCACATGCATAACATCAAAACATTTTCAGAAGTATACTTATATAATACTTAAATGAAAAAACAATTATGAGAAATCTCATTTGTATTCTATTTTTTAAAATCTTTGTCATACATATTTTGAAGTTATTTTGAATGTTGATGGCGCCTGTAATAGTTGGGCAACCTAGTGAGTATTGTAATGTTTATGGATACATAATTAATTTTAATTGAAGATTTGTTTAAAATCTTATAATAATAGGGTGGTAGGCAGGGACTCAAATGTTTGTGAATAAATAATTAATTGAAAATTTGTTTGCAGTTTATTTGATGGGAGGCTATTCTTCCTTTATATAAAGAGATAATTCATTCGATTATAAGTGGAGACTCTTCTCCCCTTATAGGTAGAGATATAAAGAGAGATGATTAATTTGATTATAAATGACATATCAATCATTAATCTTATAATGATAGATTTCAACTCGACCCTATTTATTTATTAGATAGGCACTCAGCGTGGTGCATATGCCTCATGCGTTTCATAGTCAACGGGTTGCCCAGTCTCTGTTGATTGTAAACTTAAATAAAACATTCACTTCCCCATCTACCTTGATCTCTAACTCACAACCTCCAGCTTTTCATGCCCTCACCTTACCGTTTCACTGTTCATTTTACTTTGAACATGTTTGTAGCGCATTGTTAAAAAAGCAACCACATATTACACTGTTACCTCTTCAGTTAATAATGGAAAAGGTAACAACGTAATGTGTTGCTGCATTTTCCATTAAAACTAATGGCGATGCTAACGAAAATCACCTTTTGACCGGACAACCTTTTTTATGCGGACTTATGTGAGGGATAGGGTCATCTAACACTTGTTCGACCTATTGATTGAACAAAGACGAGTGGAGAAAGAGATAGGTTGAGTCGAGATGCTCTTGCATTAAACATGCATGTGTGTGTGTGTGTGTGTGTGATATCGTAGCCCTTACAGATATAGGGGAGGGGGTCGATGAGAAAGTTTGGTAGATAAACATCCTCGTCTTCTTGAGCATCATAACTAGAGTTGTATACATTAGATATACCAACGCATATCCTATCTATATACAGGGAGGGCTTTTTAGTTGAAGAAAATTGAGATATCTTACACATATGTGATAAAATTTGAAGATAATTTTTGTAAATAGTTTTTTTTTAAAATCTAACATAATAATATAACTAAATTGAGAATGTCTATACATTTTTCAAATAAATTAATTTGAAATATATGTATTAATATTAATGTAGACACCCAAATTTGGTAATTTGCACTTTGACAACTCTTGATTTGACAATGCACTCTTGTTATGATAAATATCATCTCTCCATTCTTGCTTAGCACTTCAAGACATCTCTTATTTAGCTTGTTTAAAAGTGCGCACTGACATGCCAATAAATTATGAGAGCACAATGCATAAAATCCATGGTAAGACACTAAGTAACAAGTTTTCCACTTTCAAGTTCAATTTTTCAAGTAACATGTTTTCCACTTTCAAGTTCACATCTTTTGTTGTGTCTTCTACTTCAACTAGGTTGGCCATTCTTAGATAAATAATCTATGAAATCCTATATAAGAAAGTAAACACTACCTCATTTGCTACCTTGGAAATCCTGGCAAAGCACTAATACACTCACTTACTACACTTGCAAAATGCACTTACAACTCCCTAAGTCTCGCAATAACACATTTACAATGGTTAGGAAATCACCCACACCAGGGTTGAAACTTCTCGCTAGGTCAATATATTCTCTTTCATTTGTAACCACTCAAACATCCTTCTTCCAAGTATTTTTTGAAGAGCCAAAGCTAAAGCAAGCATTATCAAAGAAGCTACCAAATCTATTTGATTTATCTAAATATCACATGCTAGGTGGAGAATGACATGCAATTTGAGGTCTCTTTGGAGTAGTGCCAACGTCAGTGGTGCACAGGGGTGCCCATAACCCAACTAATGTTTGTTTTGCAAGACTCTTCATTCATGATTGTGGGTTGAGATGATGTTAAGTGAAATTCAATGTATGATTGACAACTAGGGTTTGACAACAATAAACAAATCCAGGTAGGCAACCATCACATAAAGTTGTAGGAGCAAAAATAGAGCAGGTCCAAGACTGTACAAAAGGATCAAGATCATACGGCATGGTCCTGACATATTGCTACAGTTCTACCCCAAGATAGTTTGCAGTTGCAGTCTTATTTCCGAAGCGCTTTTAGGTTCAAATCTCATTGTTCTAGCATTATAACCCCAAAACTTCTCAAAAACATTTGTAATAAGCTAAGTGCACTCATTCCCTTGTATTTTCAAGTTCATATCTTGTATTACATACTTTATAATGTTATTTTGAAATTGTATAATTAATGTTGGAAGTTAATTGATCAAAATATCCACTTGTATGTAACTTACATCCATTTAGTGTAAATTTGACCTCACTAAATCAAATTTAGATTAACAAACCACATTTGGCCATAATCGAAAAAGGGTGTAAACAATTAATCCACTTAAAGGGTGAAATATTAGGGTGAGGGAAGATGGAGTGGAAACGCAAAAAGGAGCAAGAGGGTAAGGTAATTTCACAAAACACATGGATAGCCTTTTGGAGGAAGCGATAGAGAAAGTTATTACACGTATCATGGAGAATAGGGGCTCGATGGATGAAAAAAACTTGAAATGTCTATTGAAGAATGTTAAAAAATAATTGCATAGAAATTTGAAAAAGGATTTGCAACAAAACTTAGATGTAAGACAAGGGAGCAAGGGCTAGGCAACCTCAATGATAACCCTAAGTTGTGCCCAAAGTGTGAGAATATCACTCATTCTTACATTTCCGAAGTATTGGTGGAGACTGAATTTGAAATTACCATGGTTAGCAATAATGTGGAGGTTGTTCACTTAGCACATTGGAGCTCTGGAACTTATTTTGAGTTGCCTCAAATTTGAGGACTACTATATCTCGATCCCATAGTTTCCCATTTTTTTCCCTTGCCCTAGCACTAAGGTTTCTCACTAAGTTGTTTGGGTTTTATGCACACCCCAATCCTGAATTGTTTTTAGGATGTAAAGACAGAAGCAATGACTGACAATGCAGGTAGATGCGGCTATACAATTGACCTAGGGGAGGTTTTGAGTTTCAAAATTGACTTTGGGAAGGTTCTTGGGAAGACATTGACAGGGTGGGGACACCAAATAAGATGTGAGGCTGGCTTCAAATTTCCTTCTATTTTTTCGTTTTCCTCACGGTCTTATTATGCATGCGGGCCCTTTTGACATGGGTGGTTTAAAGAGCAGTGGGTGTTGTTTTTGTGACTTCATTCAAATTCTTTGGCATTCCTTCCTTGGCTAGTTTTGTGGGAGGAGGTGGGAGTACATAAATGTGGAAGTGATCGTGTTGTTGAGATTGAATGGGTTTGAAATTGGGAAGCTTCACTTAAGGGAAATTTTGACGAGATGGATTGTGTGATAGGTCTACACGATCCACTATTGTGCTTTCTAACACAATCTTATAAGGATGAGGATTGATTGTCCCCATGAAAAAGCAAACATGGTTTACTTTAGCTTTCAAACTTGTATCTAATTAATAAGATTTATTTTGTAAGTGTATAGGGATTTTTATCTCTAATTTTTTGAATAGGTTGTGTTTTCTCTTGCTAAACTAGTACTTGTTGGCCACATAATAAGAGGTTCTTCACAATTACATGGAAGCATGCCTGGAATTTGACGGTCACCCTTGCCTATTAAAAGGAAAATTCATGACAGTTTGGTCATATATCTACATTTCAACTTACGTTTTTAGCAATATTCTAAATTGTCAAAAAATCATAATTGATATACATCATTGTTAAAGAACTTTAGAATGATGAAATTATTACTTGTTTATATTACACACTAATGTATATGAAGCTATTACTGGTTCAAAATGTATATTACTAACTTTAAAACTAGAATTTATAATATGCGATGTTTCTATGTTATCCAAAATAATTAATATGTACATGAATATTGATGTTTGTATCAAGTTTCGTCCTTGATGTCTATAGAAAGATTCTTCAAATTTTGTTTTAAAAATTATAATTATCAGTCAGCAACATTAAAACATGAATTGAAATCTGTAGATTACAATAGGTTTTAATGAAATAAAACACATTCACAATATCTAGTATTATTTTTGAGAAAAATCAAAGAGATGGTGTGGGTTCAATAAATTCATAAAAACAATATTTTAATTTCTAAATTTAAATTTGAAGTTATTATTACACCAAGTTACTAAATAGAAAAATAATTAATTTAACTTATTTATTACTTTCACTTCAAAAAAAAAAAAGCTTATTATATTTGTTGAATATTGTATTTGGTTATTTCGAAAAAAAATTAAATAAAAAAATTATTATCAAAGTCATATATAAAATATTTCAAAAATGAATAAAAATAAATTTTATTTTATTTAGTTGTAATTTACGGCTAAAATATGAAAAACATACCATTGCAAGGTTTTGTTGGTTTACAACTTTATATCCAAATTAGTGTGGGTGCTCTTACCTCATCTCTAATATCTAGTTAATAGGTCTTTCCTTTGTTTTACCATCAATGTTGGTTTAGTATTCTTGATATTACAAGGGCATTCACTTGCATGTAGTGCTTGGAATATTGTTGAGTATAGCAATTAGGTATCATGAATACTATCTTTGTATGTAAATGGTATAGGCTCCCGTCATACTATTAATTGAATTTTTGATCTAGACTTTTATGGTGTGTTGAAATCATGTTTTAAATATAAATCTTTTTAAATTATTTTAATATAAATGAAAAAAAAAAACATTGAACCTTTGTTTACATACCATAAACATAAAGATCATTTTTCTCAAATAATCCACATGGGTACGTATTTTTTTTTTAATATAAAACATTGAAAATCTTCAACATTAATTGCGGAGATTTTTTATATTTGTTTGTTTTTTTAAAGATTACTTCCTCTTCCAATCAATGATAATTATTATAATTCATTGTCTTTTAAATATTACATCTGAAAAAATGTTCATAGTTAAAAAGTTTTCCCTTTAAAAACAAAATTTCAAAATATGACTACAATATTATAATATTTTAATTGACTTCTTAAAACAAAAACAAAATATTTTAGATTAAAGTTAAATAATAATCAAATTCAAAATTGATATAATTATTATTTAATAATTAAAACATTACAACCCACCTCCACCACTTATTATCATTATAAAATACGTACATAAGTTCATATATTATTTTTATGTTAGGGAATATATTTATATTTAAATTTAAAATCAAATCCCTTCACACAAATATTGCATCGTAATGTATGAATTTAATATAATAATATATTTATATTTATAAGATTGAAAAGGACAACCAAGATTTCTATAAATTATTTACGATCTCAGATTTTATTGCAACTCACCCCAAAATGATTATAGTGATTATATTTATGGGAAATTTTGAGTACTCTGAACTATGAAGCACAACCCTAATTGATGAATTATGAAGGACAACCCTAATAAAATCCACCACAATTTAAGTATTGAAGATAGCATAGAAAACCTTTTCCAGCAGTAATATGAGTATACGTACACTTTTGAAACAGGTTAGGAAACAAATATTTACAGCTAATCGTGAAACTATTCAGTTTACATAAAACAAATTAAAAACCCCCCTTTTTTTTCCCAAAATAGGTAGCAAAGAAACCTGTTTTCTTTCTTAAATCAATTGAAAGCGAGCGATTTCCGTCTCTTGACGGACTGTCTGTTCCTTCCTCCACACGTAGGTCGAGTGATGTCGTAAATATGAGATATTGCCTTGTAACGGCGGCGGCGCGATCCTGCTTCAACGCCGTCAGCCGTATTTCTCGCCGTCAATTGCCGCCTCCTGGAAGCTACAGCGGCGGCACTTGACCGACATTTCCTAGGTACGATTCTTCCGTCAGTAGACAGAAACTTATTCCTAATCACCACGCAACTGCTGGCGTCTTCTCCGTCATCTTCCGTAGATTCGAAACTGTGACTGCTCAATTGCAGAAGCTGCTGCGCCGCTTCTAAGTCGGTTTCCGTCATGTTTTCCGTTGTGGACAGGTGATCGCCGTAGGGACGGCTGTGGCTCCATCCGTCTTCAGACGGCGCGCTGCACAACACAAAAAATAAAGCCGTTATATACACACAAAGTATACAAAATATCATCGATTCCGAAACCCTAACATATACATACAGAGTATACTGCAATTAAACCTGGGATGAACAAATTCGCAGGGAATTACAACCAAGAGCTGGCCTTCCTTTTCTATCATCGTCATTTCTGTCATCTGCAGGAAATATACGAAGGGAGAATCGGATTTGATTTTGTTGTACCGTTTTATGTCCGTCTGTATTTGCTTTTTTTAATCTTTTTAATGCGGTTGAATTCTCTCTCCTCTTTATAGATTTTTTAATTTTTCCTGTCGGTGGGCGGCATAGTTGCCCGTATTTATCTAAGCATTAAATATCGAATTTATGAAAAAAATATTATTTTGAACATTTTTTATTTTTTAAATGTTGCTTGGCTTCTACGCCGCCTTCTTAGCTTTGGGCGGATGGAACTTGTTAGCCAATAAAATAGCTTTTAAATGATACATTGTGTTATTTTTTAATTTAAATTGACTAAGTCATAGCCCACTTGAAAGGAAGAACTCATTGCTTTTTTTAGTTTTCAAATCTATTACAACGTACATATAATTTATTCAAATGAAATAGGATTTGAGAGGAGCTTTTATAAAATATATTGATTGTATACCTAAATGCACATTGGATAGAGATGTAAGATGGGATTTTCTAGAGAATGTATAAATGCAGATAGAATAGGATTTGAAAGGCGAGTGGACCAATCTTTTAAAAAGAGGCTTGCAAAGTGGTTTTTGATATACAAATCTAGTTTTAAATGGAAAAAGTGAGAGGTTAATGGGGTTTATATTATTATTATTATTATTATGTTTTTTTGTGATTTGGTAAATTGTAAGTTAATACTTTATATCAGTTAGGAGTCAATACAATGTATGTAAGTGTCCCAACTTTTATCTTTCAAATTTGTGTAATAATTAGTATAAATTAGACTAAATCTCAAAATACATGAATTGGGCATTTGGCATGAAAAAACTTTAAAAATATAATATAGATTACACTCTTATAATTTCAATATACTCGTGTGTAAAGGAATAACTCAATGTGTGACTCTGTATGTCTTAATTGAGACCATATTAGAGCGTAAGTTGACACACAACATGCAGGAACACTAACTAAGAGCGGTATAAAACTCAATAAACCAAGTTTGGGGACAACAAGGCCCATAAAAGAAAGGTGGCAAATTTCGCAGAGTTGTGACCTAATTTGTAAATACAAAACTTTTTAACACCCTACGAAAAATGGTCAAGGCCCCAGATCATGCTAAAAATTGAGTGGGGGAGATAAAACTATGAGAAAGTGGGAAAATTACGGTCATTAGAGGTAGAAAAATTAATATATACGTGGGGAAATAGGCTCTGAATGGGGGGAGAAAACAACTTAAGACATAAAGGAGAGTTGACAAAGGGTCCACAACATAAGAAAGACATGTTAAGGAACGATGACACAAGGGAACATGCACCAATAAGAGCCTAACTTCGAAAAATAATCAATAAACACATAAATACATTAACACCAAAGCAATTAACTAATCTGGTACCAAAATTAGTTGTCTACATTATTCCTCACATTTGATCTATATGTTCGTACATATCAAAGTAAAGACAAATCAACCCTTACTTGAAGATGATTTTTGTTATGGCCTCTTCAACATTTATTGAGAGTTCGTAAAGTTAGTGTTTCTATATTGGTGATCTAAAATTCAAGAAGAGGAGAGAGGTTAGCTTATCACAAAACCAACCTTCTGTGACCTGTAAAACAAATAAAATTTGTGCTCATTGGGATATGGTGCAAAGAATTTATACACTTTATGTCTTGGAATCTATGCTCCTGTTTCTCTAGAGAAACAAGTGTAACAAAAAGTGTGTGTGTGAGAACATTTTATAATCAAGAAATTATTGCATCTCAAAAATACAAAATATCAATAAACACATTTGTAGATGTGCTGAAATTGGTAGGAATGCCTATATAATTTGTGATGAATTTGAATCTAATCGGGTGTTCGTTGTGATGAGATTAGAGTATCTGAATCTAATCTAGGTACAATGTGCATCATCTCAATGAGGAAATGCAGATCATGTCTTGAAGAGTACAATTGGAGGTTTGAGGTAATATAATTTGAATATTTCCCCCCTTTTGAGTTGTGAGATGACGATGCGACTCACATATCTTAAAAACAATGGATTGCACACAACATGCATCTTATAGGAAAATAAATCCCATGTGTAAATATAAAAAGATACATCTTGCAAAGCATGCATGTAATATGTAAACTGCCCCTATGTAGGCCCAATTATATGCAATCTAAGGACCGTAATAAATTCATATCTCAAAGTGGGAAATGTAAAGCATGTGAATATATACTAGAAAAATGGTGGGAAATATATAAATGTAGATGTACCCAAATATGATCATTTGGCATTTGATAATGTTGGTTTTGGCTTAAATCCCTTATATATGACTTGTGCACATAAATCAAGCTTAAACACGTCATTTCACTCTATCATAAGGCTTTAAATACACCATTCTACTTCTCAGTCACCTATATGAATACTTATAACAATAATAAACACCTTATACCTCGTGCACAGACTTTCCTAGAACATTAAGTCAACTTTTAGCCCAACTAGACAAAACCATCCAATAGGGACATAATAGACTGGGTGATCCTATTTGTGGCTCTCTAATGGTCATATTTTCAAATGGGCATCTTTATGTAAGTTGGTATTTCCCCTATAGGTCAACCTTAGTGCAAAATATTAATCCTGGAACAACATTAATACAAATCAAGTCCACGTATTTACTCACAAATTTGGTCATCACTATCAAACATAAACAAAAGCTGACCTTTTCTTGTTGGTGTATATGACTTGTCTCGTCATCGCTCGACGTCTTGTCTACCTCATGTGGTTAGTCATCTCCCTTAGTCAGAATAGGTCATTAGGGTTAGTTAGGGTTGTGTACACGTGTCATGCACAGGAGTTACATAACACTCCTATATGTACCTCTTATTTTTTATATATGAGCATGTCAGACCCCTTGTGTCTTTCTCTACTTGATTTTCCTTTGTGATTCGTTCTCTTATTGATTGCATGAAGTGTTCTCATCACCATTGGAAGTGTAACCCTCTTCGATGTGCATGAGGTTCTGTATTGATCCTCGCAGAACAATCTGATATGGTATCAAAGTGAGGATTGGTAAACGTGCACTCATTTGAATCTGGTTATTGATTACTTCATTTTTGGTTTTCGTGCTTCTCATGTAAGTTTTCAATTATCTTGTGGAATCTTGTTAATAGGTTTAACAATCTCATTTTTTGGAGTTTGTGCTAGTTTTATGATTGTGCATGTGCGGGTTTAAGGAGTTTCATAGTCAGATCTAGGAAGTTGCAACTAAGTTTAGAGGAATAACTAAATTTGGAGACTTATTGATGGTTTTAAAAATGCAATTTTAAACGTATTGGATAATTTTTTTGCTAATTTTTTGTTGGAGTGTGTTGTAGCATTTCTATAATTTTTTGCCTTCCGTGAGTCCTCACTGCATCCTGGAGGTCCTCTGGACTTGTTTTGAGTCATTTTCTGCATTGTAATAGCTCTTATTATTACTTGCAAACTAGTGAGTGTGTCCACCACAGTCTTATAATAAGGGGGTTTCTACTATGACGTGAGATGATTTTTCTCACATCAGGACTTACTTTCTCCCCTTCTCATATTATTAGCTTGTTGTGTTTGTTTACGGTGTCGATTTGTTCTGATCAACGAAACATGATTGTAGTCTCCGCTCTTGCACGTTATTACGTTGATTACAAGGTGATTTATCAATTGTTTCAGGACGCACATTTTCATTTAATTGTATACAACGCACTAAACTATAAAGTGCCGAAATTAGGGGGGTTATAATATTGTCATGCATGCTTGTGTTTCTTGTTTTTCTTTTCTATATTCCTTCTTTCTCTCTCTTCGCTATGGATTCACTTTCAATTCCTTTGCTTACGTTATTCAACTTATTTGAATGGTGATAAAAAATTGTAATGAAGCTAGGGGTAAAGGGTTATTTCGCATCACCATGGGGGCTGAGACTGACCCTGATGATGCACCCGAAAAATCTAAGTGGCTGAACCGAAGTGATGAAGCCTTAGGTCTTCTTTGTATGTATGTTTCCCCTGACTTGCTCTTCCACATTGAGTCATCTGAAACACCCAATTTTCCATGGAAAATGTTAGATGATATGTTTAGAAAGCAAGATGACATAAGAACACAGGAGTTGGAAAACAAACTACTAGGATTAAATCCTAGTGACTTTGAAAACCTACATAAATTCTTCTCAAATTTTGTCCATGCTAGATTGATGTTAAAGGAATGTAAAGTGGAGAAGAAAGATTCCCAGTTGATCTTGTTGATTCTTTCTAAGTTAGGTCCCAAATACTTCATCCTTGTGTTGAATTTTCATGCTATCAAAGCCACTCTAGGCAGTGCTTGGAATATGACCTCATTTGACAGTTTTTGTCCTGACTTTTTTGAGAACAAGACAAAATTATTCAAATGGGGTCTTTCAAGTCCAGTCACATGCCCTTTGTAGCAAGTACTGATAAGGGAAAGAAGATTGAAAAGAAGAAAGAGAAGAAGAACCAACCTAAGAAGGAAACCAATACCAACCAAGACAAAACCAAACCTAACACGAACGCTTCAAATTTTGAGTGTAAAGCGAAGAAAAAAAGTGTAAGTGTTCCTTTGCAAGAAGAATAATCATGAAGAGCATAAATGTATGAGAAAAAAAATTGATCACTTTACTCATTTACTTGAGAAGAATCATATAGGTGCTCCTGAGTCTATCAAACAAAATGCTCTGAAAGCTGAGTCTTCCACTGCAAGAGAGCCTAAATCTGATAAGAAGAAAGGACATGACCTTGTAGCTAGAGTTGCTCCTCTATTGACATGGATTATAGATTATGGTGCCTCACACCACATGGATTCTTTGTATGTTGAGTTCACCAACATCAAACCATGTGGCATGTCCCAAATCACGTTGGGTGATGACACTACTATGTCAGTTTCCAATAGTGGATTGGTAGATATGGATGGGAGATCATTTAACCAAGTGTTGGGTGTTCCTGATCTCTCTACCAATCTCCTATCAATTTACCAAATCACTCACCTTTGTGAAGGAATGCGAGTGGAATTTGGTCCTAACTTGGTGATTATTCTTGAGCTTCACTATGACACTATTGTGGCTGTGGGAAAGGCATATCATCGTTCACGGTTGTATACCTTCTCCCAATTTACTTCTAATTTGATGCCCACTGCCTTGCTCACTCATGTAAATGAGGTTAGTAAGCTATGGCATGAGCATTTTTGTCCATATGAACTTTTGTTACCTTAAACAATTGAGCCAAAATGAAATGGTCAATGGGTTACCCTGTGTCAGATTTTCTAAGGGTCTTTGTGAGGGTTGTGCCCTCGGAAAGCACCCTGAAAATAGTTTTGATAAAGTAAAATCCCAGAGAGGTACTCGTCATTTGGATCTTATTCTTAGTGACATTTCTGGACCTTTCCCATATCCTTCATTTACTAGAGATCTTTTTATAGTAACCTTCATTGATGACTTTTCGAGTTACGCTTGTGTATTTTCTTAAGCTTAAGTCTGAAGTTTTCAATCACTTTCGAGACTTGAAGACTCTTGTTGAGAAACAAGTGGAACGATCTATCAAGGTTCTTCAAAGTGACGATGGAGGTGAGTATGTGAGCAATAGGTTCAAGGATTTTTGTACTTCTAAAGGGATTACTTTGCAGCGTACAGGGGCTTACATCCCTTTACAAAATGGAGTTACGGAAAGAAAGAACTGAACGCTTAAAGGGATGACCACTTGTATGGTTCATTTGAAGTCCCTTCCTTTGCAGTATTAGGTCGAAGCAATGAATTATGTTTGTTACATTTAGAACTTTGTTCCACACAAGGTAGCAAGAGGGATGACACCCTTTGAAGCCTTGTTTATACACAAGATTGATGTTGAGAACTTTCAAGTCTTCGGATCCAAGGTTATGGCTTAGATTCCTGAAAATAAATGCAAGGATTTGGAACCAAAAATTCCAAACCTTGTATCTGTGTAGGGTATCCTAATGACCTGAAGGGATATCGATTGTTAAACCCTACTACTCATGATATTTATATCGAGAGAAGTGTGAAATTTGATGAGTCTTCATCAACTTCTACTTCTCTACCTTCTAAGGTCCTTATGCTTTTTGATTTTGAATAAAAATCTTTAGATGATGATGTTGTTGAGCATGTTTTTCCTCCACTTGATCCTCTTGCGCCTCTCGACCTTCATGCTTTGGAGTCTTCCAATTCTAACAATAGTGTTGATTGGAACCTTGTTCCTTCTCACTTGAGTTATGAATCTTCCAACTCTGAGCATGATCCTCCTGGTCCTCATTGGGATATGCAAACTTTTTAGAGTGCTGGAGAGTGGATGGGAGATCCTTTGGATAAGAGGTGAATTCACGTAAAGTTTGTTGGACCTCACTCCTTCACCTTTGCTTCTGACCCTTAGTCTCTTCGGGAGGATTTTGGTATTCTTGAGTGGGATTATGCCATGGATGAGGAGTATTCCTCACTCATGAAGAATGATACTTGATATCTCATCCCTCTTCACAAAGAAGAAAAATCATTCAGTGTAAGTGGGTTTTCCGAACAAAGTATGGTGCTGATGGAGACATCGATAAGTTTAAAGCGTGACCAATAGCTAAGGGTTTCTCCCAGGTATTTGGGGTTGATTACTCAAAAACCTTTGCTCCAGTTGTGAAAATGACTTCTATTCGACTGACCCTCCCCATCGTTGTTGCAAATAGATGGGAAGTCCATTAGATGGATGTTAAGAGTGGCTTCCTTTATGGGGAACTAGAGGAAAAGATCTACATGGAACAACCTCCAGGTTATGTCCATGATCCCTCCCTCGTTTGTAAGTTAAATAAGTCTCTCTATGGCCTTAAATAAGCCCCTCGAGCTTGGTATGATAAGATGGACTCCTTTCTACTTACATCAGGGTTCACTTGGTGTCACTATGACCCAAATGTTTACATTCTGCAACAGGATGAATTCATACTCATCATTGTTTTGTATGTTGATGACTTGTTGATCACGGGAAGCTCTTCCTCTTTCATCAATTATATGAATATTGCCTTGTCTAAAAGATTTCTATGTCTGACTTATTATTTTTTCATTACTTTCTTGGGATTAAAATTTTGCAATCTGACTCAGAAATTATGATTTTGCAGCCTAAGTACTACCTTGATTTGCTTGCTTGGTTTCATATGTCAGATTGTAAGCCTTCTCGTACTTCTTTCCTTTTTGGGGTTAAATTGGTTTCTGATTGCTCTACTCGCTTGGTTGATGGTACCATTTATCGATAGTTGGTGGGGAGCTTGATTTACCTTACTCACACTCGTCCGGATCTATCGTATGCCATTGTGATTGTGTCAAAATTCATGCATGAACCTCATGAGTTGGATTGGAAAACAATGAAGCAGATGCTTTATTATGTTTGTGGCACTTATACATATGGCATTCACTATCTAGGAGGAGTAGATATTGAATTGGTTGGGTTTATTTATTTTGGATGGGCTGGTGATCTAGATCATCAAAAATATACCTCAGGTTATAATTTTTCTCTTGGTTCAAGTCTTGTTAGTTGGTCTAGCAAGAAGTAGAATGCAATCACGACATCTTCTATAGAGGCAGAGTACAGAGGAACAGTTAATGTTGCCATGGAAGATGTTTGGTTACAGGGTATCTTGACAAATTCAGTATTGACTATCAATGGCCTACTATCATCTACTGCAAAAACATGAGCACCATCTCGATTTTCCAAAATCCAGTTCAACATCAGCGAACAAAGCACATCGAGATACATATGCACTTCATTTGGGAGTTGATTCATGATGACATCATCGACTTGCAATATTTTTAGACTTCTGATATGTTTGTAGAAAATTTCACCAAGCCCTTGACTGAGGTGAAGTATCTTCACTCACGGTCTTATCTTGGGGTGAGGTCTGTTGCATCTGCCCATCTTCTTCAGGTTTTCTAGTCCTCTTTTCCTTTTCTTCTCTTCTAGAGAGATGTTGTTTGTACATGAGTACCTTATCAGACCTAGTTGTTGGGACTCATTTGACACATCTTTCTTAGGTTGTTTAGGGGATTATTTTATCTCTTATAAGTGGATGTTTTGCCTTAGGGATTTTTCCTCTATTACTTGAGATCCTTATTGTACATGGATACCTCATCAGGCCTAGTTACAGGGACTCATTCTTCTCGTCTTCCTCTTTCCAAGGAGTTATTGTTTGTACATGGGCACCTTATCAGGAATTTAGTTGTCAGGCCCCATTGACACATCTTTCTTAGTTGTCTAGGGGATTTCTCTTTTAGTTTCGACTTTCCATGACCTCTATCTCAACTTTGATGAAGGGGGGTGTTGATGTATATGAATTATCTTGTCATCACTCAGCATCTTGTCCACCTCATGTGGTTAGTCATCTCACTTAGCGAGAATAGGTCATTAGGGTTAGTTAAAGTTGTGTACAAGTGTCATGCATAGAAGTTACGCATCACCCCAATATATACCTCTTATTTTTGATATATGTGCATGTAAGACCCCTTGTTTCTTTCTCTACTTGATTTTACTTTGTGATTTGTTCTCTTGTTGATTACGTGAAGCATTCTCATCACCATTGGAAGTGTAACCCTCTTTGATGTGCACGAGGTTCAGTATTGATCCTCGTAGAACAATCTGATAATTCTTCATTATTGTAGGATCAGATACTAGGATCAACCCCTAAGAAATTTTGAAGTACTTCAAGCCAATTAAAGAGCATTCAAATCCAAGTCAAAGAAAGCATTATCAAGTATCAAAACACCAAATTCGTATTACATACATATAGTTGAAAGGATCACAATTGCACTTCCATTTTAGGTGGGAGAAATACTTTGGATTTGAGCTTCATATGGGGCAATGTAGGTGACAATCGAGGGATAATCATAAGAAGGAACCCCTAAATTTTTCTATAGTATCATGGTGAATCGTAGAGTTTATGTATGATTTCATTGATTAATCTTTGACAAAATTTCCACATAGACATAAATTGATTGGCTATTCTCTTGGACCTTTCAACAAAACTCATAATTATTTGATGAATTAAATATAAGATTCAAAGAAAGATTTAATAACATAAAAAAAACAAAAAAAATTAGCTCATTAAACTTTCAATTTTCCCTTTCAAACTAATATAAAAAAACAATGTTGCTTATTTGACAGTAAAAGTAACCTACAAAAACAATTGTAGAATACTATTAGAGAATTGTAAGTTTATAAACTAAAACATAGCACTACAAATCATAAGAGAATAAAAATTTTTACATAATGACCAATCAATGCATCTTCATGAAGAAAGGATATTTGATGTAAGCACCCTTAACCGAACATGCATAATTCTATTCATAAGAAAAAATCCAGCAGTTTTTTATTAAAAATCCAATAGTTTTCTTTACTCCAAATTTCAATAGCTATAAAAAATTGATTGAAACTTTTAGTTGAAATTTTATGTTAATGTACACATATGAGAATAATATTGGCAATATTTCCCATCAATTGACAAAATTACTTTTCATATTTCAAGTATGAGCAACTTTCACTACTGTTACAATTGGATTCCAATTTTACTATTATTAGATTTTGCTTGTGCAAGATTACAAAATAAGCGTTCTAGATCTTGGTATGCTTTGTCAAATTTTTTATGGTTCATCCAGATTCCATTTAAGAATTCGTTATTTAAATCTGGACATCTAATTGTCAAAAATAGATCAAAAAATGCCTGGGTATATGTCATATTGAGAGCTATCAACCACTAGTCTTGGTGAATGGTGATAATGTTTCAATTTCATTTAATTTTTGTTTTGAAAAAATAAAATTATTGTTTCATCACAATTCTTGGAAAACTCTTGTAACTGTATTTAAACCTTGACTATGCCACATGCGTTCATTTTAATATTAATAATTAAATGTAATCCATGTGTCAAGGTATGATCTGTGTCATTCATAGTCCATGTAAGAAACCACGCTTTAAAGATTGACAAAAAAAAACAAAAATAGATAAACAAATCCCTGAGCATATTTTCATATTGAGAGCTAGCGTCTGCTAGCCTTGGAGATAATGTCTCTGTTTCATATAATTTTAATTTTGTCAAAATTACAATTAAATAGTTTTGTCTTCTTCCTTAATAACTCCTTTAACTTTACACCAACCATGACATTGCCACATGTTTCCATATCATGTCATGGAGCTTTGTTAGTATTTCAAACTTCTGAATGTCACACGAAAATTTGTAATGTTCATTCAAGTTATGGTCTTAAAAAATGAGGACACATGTCTCATCTTTATTACTATTATTATTGTTATTATTATTATTCATTTGAAAGGACTTTCACTCTTGTAGAGCACAAAATCATGACCACATGTTACAAATGTGCAATTATTTCTCTTAGACAACCATGAAAGTAAGAAATGTTGACACTTGTCACTCATTCATAAACCTTTAGATTTTACAAGTTATAAAAATAATATGCTACACAATAAAAATAAAAAGTCATCAAGTATTACAAACAAGTACATAAGGTTACAAATTTGAGCTCAAAATTGAGCATGTTTTGGAAATGAAATTTGAAACAACATGGTCTATTGGTATGTAATATGTATAATAATTAACATGGTGTGGGTTTGACTTGTCGTATCAGGAAAGAGAAAAATTCCAAACAACCCACATCTTAGGCTAAGATAATTTAATAATGGAAAACATTTCTCTGTACATTTAGTATATTTAAATTTGATGCCATGTAAAGCATTGACTGATTCACTAAAAAAATAATTCATTAATTAAGCGTGTTAAAATTTTACAATGTATGTCAGAATGCCTTTATGTCCATGATTTGATATTTTAATTAGATCATCGTTCTAGTTTTTTTATTCATTCCTATGCCCAAATGCCAATGTCTATGACCAGATGATCAATCTTTAATGTTTCTCCTTACTTACACCACCATCAAATTTTTGTATAGATAATTTGCGAGAACAAGTTTTTGTATTTGATTTTATTGTGGGATCCCACCAATGCACCATCACTTTTTCAACCTTATTGTTTCCTTCCCTTATAAGGTTCCCATCAACCACACCCATATATATCATTATTTGAATGGATATTTTGTTTAAATACTCTTTGGAATATAATCACCTTCCAAGAACAAGTATAAATGCTTGTCTCGTCTAAGACACGTGGCACTACCAACTGACAACATTTAACAAAATAAAATCAACATTATATATATGATAACTAAAAATATATGGCTATTACATATGATGAGCATTAATAATAACAATATTAAAAAAATGCTCTATGCCAATTTTATGAAATATTCTATTCCATAACCAACAATGCATTTATTGAATAGTCTCTATATCATATATTACTTACATGGTACTAAAAGGTTTTGGTATATCACTAAAACTTTCAACTATCACTAAAACTTTGGACTATCACTAAAATTTTGGATCAAGGTTAAGATTTAATGCTCTTCCTGGATAATATTTGGATTTGTTCCCCATATTTTATGTTTTCTATGGTTTTTACCTATCCCTTATTGACGTGTTAGAGCATGCATAAGGCGTCCATTTTATTAGGCTTTCAGTTATTCATATCAATATAGTAAGCTATTAGGCATATGGGTAAGTGCATGGAAATGGGGGGCCAAAAATTGGACACAAATTCATTTTTTGGCCATTTTGGCCATAACGCACCCACGTTACGGCTTGGTCACATTATAACGCGATAGAGAAAATTCAAGGCCGTGTTATGGCTCGGTAAATCCGAGCCATAACTTGCTTGCATTCTTGTTTGTTATGTGACATATGTGCTTATAGGAGGGATATATTTACTAAAATAATGGTTCAAGTATAAGTTTTTCTTTTATTATTATTTTAGTAAATATAAAAAGTTAGGGTTACTCTACACCTTATGGAACTAGTCTCACAGCTCCATCTGTCAAAGTTTAGATGATAGTTTTTCATATTCTAATCTGGTCAGTACATAGGTATTTTTTTAGGATTTCAACATTCAACCTTCAAGCTTTTAGGTTTTAAATTATACGATCAATATATGTTTTGTGAAAGAATATAGTCTTTGTTTAGGTTTTGGGGCCTTTTGGATTGGTTATTGACATTTGTAGGAGTGTTTAATGTGTCAACATTAGAATTTATAAATCTCACAACTCCCAAAGGTAACGAAAACTGATTGAATATATGGACTCATGCAATTCCTTACAACACATAATAAATTAAAACACATTTGTAAGTTTTTATTGATTTAAATAATCAAGGGAATGGTCATTATGAGGTGATGTAGAGCTCTAACACATTTGCATGCATTCATCAACTCATTGTTGGGGTTAACCATATAATAGTGTTGCACAAATCCAAAATAAGATAAAACATACAAGTAATGAATGCGGAAATAAACCAGAAGATAAAATAAACAAGAGAAAGATAACACCAGATTTAACATGGTTCACCCATTGTGGGCTACATCCACCAAGAAACGACCAATATTGTTATTCAGTGCTTTACAGAGGAAATACAATGAAGATCTTCCATCTTCTAACACCTCACATGATGTTCAATGTTTTTACCTCACTCAGTTACTCTTTCTTGCTCACCAAGGAAACTCGCATATAAATAATTACTTTTTACTTACTTCCTATATCCCCATATAATGCTTACATGCATTTATAACTATTTTGGGCAACTAACTATGCTTTTACAATCAAGAAATCAACTTTAGAGAAAAAGTTTTATTTTAATTCTCGACCAAAAAATTAAATACTGTCACACAGTTTGACTGACACCGGTTCCTCCCTGCGACCCATGACCGATGTCGGTTGCTTCCTAACCAATGCCGGTCAGTCTTGACTGATACCAGTCACCATGTAGTCCATCGACATTATAAAACAAGCCTTTTGTGAAGCAATTAAGCTCCACACTCAACAATCTCCCACTTGGAGATCAATTGCAACGATGTACTGTACAACACCATCCTTGGTTCCTTTTCCTTGGCCTGTTTCTTCCTCTTCAAGTCTCAAAATCGAAGACCAACATAAGTTGAGTGAAGCTCCACCTTGTCATTTGCTAATGGCTTCATTGGCATATCCACAGGGTTCTCATATGTATGAATCTTGTTCAACTTCAGCTGCCCCTCCTCCAATACCTGCCATATGAACTGATATCTCAATTGAATGTATTTCGTTCTAGAATGAAACGTTGAGTTTTTTTCCAAATGGATTGCACTATGACTGTCAATGAAAAATTTGCAATCATCTTACTCCTTTCCCAAATCTTCCATGAACCCGCTCATCGATATCATCTCTTTGCTAGCCTCTTTAGCTGCAACATACTCTGCCTCTGTAGTAGAAAAATCCACAACCTTATGCAATCTTGATATCCAGCTAACTATCGTCCCACCTACTGTGAAAATATATCCATTAGTGCTCCTTCTACCATCCAGATCTCCAACCATATCCGAATTAACATAGCCACATAAAGAAATATCTGAACCTCCATAACATAACTGCATGATAGATGTCCCTCTCAAATACCTGAGTATCCATTGGACTAATTTCCAATGCTCTTTACCTAGATTGGCCATAAATATACTCACGCCTCCCACTTCCTATACAATGTCTGATCTGGTACAAACCATAGCATACATGAGACTCCCAACTGCTGAAGCATATGGTACTCGTGTCATGTATTTGACCTCCTCGTGTGATGAAGGAAACTAATCTTTGCTCAATTTGAAGTGTCCAGCCATAGGTGTACTTACAAGTTTTGAATTCTACATTTTAAACCTTTTTAACACCTTGTAGATATATTCCTCCTGAGACAAATACAATTTATTGTTCTTCATGTCTTTGTGTATTTGCATGTCAAGGATTATTTTTGCAGCTCCTAAATCCTTCATAGAAAATGTGTGAGCTAGCTTTCCCTTAATCTCACCAATGTCCTACATACTAGATCCTGCAATAAGTATATCATCCACGTAAGGTAAAAAAATAATACAGCTCCCATTTTCAAGCTTCTTGAAATAAACACAATGGTCAGATTCACATCTCAAGTAACCATGCTCATGCATGAAACTATCAAACCTCGTGTATCATTGCCTTGGAGCTTGCTTGAGCCCATATAGGCTCGTTTTTAACCTGCACACTAATTTCTCCTTACCCTTGACTTCATACCCAAGCGGTTGTTGTATATAAATATATTCATCCAAATCATCATGAAGGAAGTTCATCTTCACATCTAGTTGCTATAAATGCAAATCATCTACTACAACTAAATTCAATACAGTATGTATGGAAGTCATTTTAACAATAGGAGAAAATATTTCAACAAATTCAATACCTACATTTTGTGCAAATCCTTTTACTACAAGCCTTGCCTTGTACCTCTTATGTCCACCCTCTTCTTCCTTGATCCTGTAAATCCACTGTTAATGTAAAATCACAGCACCCCCAATGGCCTCAAATATGAGTGGGGCATCCGGTGTGATTGCACAACATTAGACCATCTCTCAAGTTGTGGGACTTGCGGACTTCAGATGGACCTCCAGAGAAGGTTGGTTCCTTCTTCCTAAACTACCTGCCACAAGCTACTCTAGTTCAGGCACAACTAATCTATCCTAATCTAACCATTCCAAGAAGACAGGGGGAGAGAGAGAGAGTGAAAGAGAGCCTACACTAACCAATAATACACCAGAAAAGGAAGTGGCGAGATACTCTACTGAGGGAGGATGAAACTGGGGAAAAAGGAAATGAGGGAGGTCAGACATAATTGACATAGACCCAAATCCAAATCCTCCATCAAAACTCCACAAAACACGACATCTTACACCTGTAAATGTGAAATACATACACAAGAAACAAACACAAAATGGAGAGGCAGAGAGAAACAACAAAACATGAGAAAGGGTTGAAGAACACCACAAAAACATGATTTTATTGCTCTATGAGGTGCATGGACCATTACATGGGTGCTTAGAGGCACAAATACGCTTTCCAGGCATAGGAGAAGGCTTACAACTCAAATGGAGTCGGGAAACAAATTTTACAGATTTTCCCCACATCCGAGAATGTCTCCCCCTTCTCAAATGAGAAGTGTTTACAATATATAGATGTCGAGGCGAGAGAGAAAGAAGAAAACTTAGACTCTGTTCTAAAATCTCAACCACCAAGCTTTAATGCCCCGCAAATCCACCTACAATCTGTCAATTCTAGTTCCCTATGTCTGTTCGGTATGTTGAAGAAGGAAGAAAGGGGGATCAAAATCAAATCTGATCTAGTAGTTAAAGCAATCAGATCCTTCATTAATGGCATGAAATACATTTTCCTAATTTTCACCCACCTAACCTCGTAAAAATTAAAGTTTTAGGCTCCCATGGCGTAGAGGAGGTCGAGACCTTTCCAAAGATATGCCCATTTGAATGCTTGAATCGGATCCGTAAAAAAATGGCGAAAACCCAGTTTTGAAAAATGAATCCGCGGGCCTAAAATTCACTTTGCGCCTTTTGCACAAAAAAATACAAAAGTAAAAAAACTCCCCACAAGCCCACAATTCACTTTTTCCCAAAATCCCCCACAAATCCACCTCATTTTCCATTTGGCAAACAAACCTCCTTGGGCTTGCGGGCCTACACTTATAAACTACGCTATTTTGGGAAAAGTGCAAAAGTTCCAAAATGCCCCGTAGACTCACCGGCCCACATTTACACTTGGGAAAAATTTCCTCTATGGCCCCGCAACTTTACATTTGGTGAAAAGTCATCCTCGGGCCCGTCAGCCCACTTTTGGCAAAAAAAACCTTCCAAGGCCCGCCTTCCCACATGTAATTTAGGCTTGACACATGGCTTCTTTGGGCATCGGCGGAGGTGCGGCTTATTTTTATACTTTACGCCTTTTCGAAACAAAATCCAAAAACTTCAAACTACCTCCGGCGACCCGCCTTCCCACTTTGACTTGAAACATGGCCATGTGTAGAGCTGGTGCGTGTTTGGGGACCACTTTTGGATTTTATTTTTGAAGTTGCGCCGAAGAGGTACGTGGCTCCTTCCACAAGAAAAAAGAATAAGGGAAGACAATTAGCAGAGGTAAATGGAAAGGTAAACATGCCACTACTTCTTTGCATACTTGTAAAGATCCTAAGAAATTACTGTAAGAATTGTGATATAAATGGACATACTGACGCCACATGTTGGAAATTACATCTGGAATTATACCCAAATCACCCAACAAAGGATTCCAAGAAATCCATGGCCACTGTGAAGACAGAAGGAGACGTGGAGATTGAGGATGATTTGGCTGTAGATGAGAGGATGGGATACACAACCACTAACATGTACATGGAAGTAGAAGAAGAAGAGATGATTAAGATTTTTGAAATCATAATCCAAATCAAGAAGACTAAGGTAAACACTTTAGTAGATTTTGGTTCTCAGCCAAATCTAATTTCTGATGTGGTTGTAGAACAACTTGGTCTAGAAAATTATGCGCATCCACATCCATACCCATTGGGATGGGTGAAGAAGGGTGTAGAAATACAAGTTACAAGAAAGTGTAAGCTTCAGTTTGGGATAAATACCCAATATATTGATGTATTAGAGGTCGATATCATTCCACTTGATACATTTGATGTTTTCTTCGGAAGTCCTTACTTGTATGGCAGGGATGTTGTGTTCACAAGGAGGGAGAACCAGTATAGATGGGTTAAGGACAAAGTCAATTACAACATCTGGGCACACCAGAGAAAATCAAAGAAGGCTATGGTAAGTGTCAACCAAGCACCAAGACTTATTTAGGAAAATCATCAGTTTTTTTTGCTTTCATTGGAAGAAAATAAAAATGGACGTGAGATCATGGATATTTATGACCAAAGGATGGAGAATTTAGATAACACTTGTCAGGTTTTGCAGAAGAATCCACCATAGGAACTACTCATTCAAGGATCAAAACAAACTTCCGCTATGCAGTCACCGTAACTACCTACGAATTCACTGGACCTAACCGTGGGGCAACAAGAAGAAGAGGAGATACAAGGAACGATGGTGACTATAACAACAATGTACTTGGAGAGGATTCAACCAATCCATCTCAAGAGACAAATACAAGCAAGAATGACTAAACCACTACAGTATGGGACCTTCGCCATACTTGAGTAGGTTGGAGAAGAAACCTTTAGGTTGTACTTCATGCAAATGCACGCGATAGCAAGTTGCAAGAGCTCTCATCCACTAACGCCATCTATGCATGACAAAGAGGGAAAGACACCAAATTTTCCTTCCAAAGAGGATTGTACTCGAGGAAACTCAGAGGAGGATGTAGCACTGGAGCAAAAAACCATAGATTCATAGGAGTCTTAGCAGGTTGGATGAGAGAAGATATCAAGGCAGACCCAATGGTACTTGTATGAGCACGAGAGGGAGTTGATTCCTCTACCACTTCCCCACTAAGATTTTGTGGGACCAAAATCCTCCTAAGTAGGGGAGGTATGATCCATAGGGATCTAGAAAAAAACACACCACTTCATCAGTTCCATCAGCACCAAGAAGGAGAAACAAGAAAAGTGAATAAAACGAGGTAAACAGAGGTTCTAGAAGGAACTGCCACTCTATGAAGAGCGGTATTTTCATAACCGCCACCCTTGTAGGGCGGCGGTCTTGAGACCACCAGTCTGCTCAGGGTAGTGGTCCTGACACTTTCAAATAGAAAAGAAGAATGGAACACGAATGGACACGAATTTGAAGTACCCAAATGTGTCTCTTCCCCTTTCATGCTATTTCACATCCTCCAGTGCACGCGAGGATATGTGAAGGCCTATAAATGCATGAAAGGAGCAAGAGAATGATCACTCAAAGATCCAGAGAGATTGAGAAGTAGAGTTTAATAAGAGCAGTGAGAAAGATCTTATGTGCCAGTGTGGAATTGTAGGAGCAAGGTGTAGAAACAGAGAAAACAAGTAATTGGAGAGAAAGTTTACATTGTTGCTTCTTTTCATACTTATTATAATATGTAATTGTTTATATTAGACCAATAAAAGTGGGAAAAAAGAGCATTTTCCCTTCCCGACTGGTTTTCATCCATTGGAGGTTTCCAAGATAAAAGTGTTGGTGTTGAAGTTTTGAATTCTTTCCTTATTTGCAATTTCCTTTCTATAGCACTAGATAATCAGTCACAAAGCTCTAATTTTCCAAGAAAATCTGTCATTTTCCAAAGTTGAAAGTAGAACAACATAATTGTGTGATTCGTAGAGTTCCAAAGTAGAACTTTATGAATCATGTTCCTTGATCATGTAAACCCATTTATTTTGCAGTGCTCTCATACCTGCTGGAAACTTGACCAAATCCCATGTCTGATTCTATTACAAGGAGTCCATATCCTCATCCATGCCATGCTCCCACTGCTCGTGAGTATCCACCTTCTTTTCTTCTTCAAAGCTTTATGGTTCACCACTATCAGTCAATAATAAATAAGAGAAGGAAGGTGAAAATCTCGTTGAAGGTCTACTTACTCTTTGTGACCTTCTAACTGAGATCTGGGGTGTCGGGGACTCAATATGTGCCTATTACACATTCATGTCAATATCTGACAGTGACTGACGCTAGTCACGTTCTGCCGACTGCAGTTATGTAACTGTCACGGTTACTTTTTCTATTTACCGGCCGCGGTTCCCTGATCAACGTCGGTTACATGATTACCGACACCGGTCCCTGCAAGTGTTTGTCTTGTACTTGAAATTGTAGATCGATACCGGTTTCCCTGACCGACACAGGATTCTGTAGAATCGACGCCGATGTCTGTGGATGTATGTTTTAGATCTGAAAGTTAATTTTCCTTTAAAATCTCATCAGCCTATTCATGTTTAGGTACCAAAACCTGATCCATTTACATTCTCTTTTCATTCCAATCAATGTCACGACTCCAAACAATATTAGAATCTTATAAATCCCAAAAACGATATCCGAAATCACCAAAGCCATAACCAATGAAAGTACTTCTCTTAGATTTAGCATCCAACTTCTTCTTATTTTCCCTATCAACATGCAAAAAACCTTATGAGCCAAAAAATCAAAGAATAGAAAGATCTACCTCTTTTCCAGAACAAGCTTCTTCTGGTATTCCACCATCTAGTGTTGTTGAAGGTCCATGGTTGATCAGGTACATTGTTTTATCCATTGCTTCTACCCAAAAATTCAAAGGCAGTTCAACATGCATCCTCATGCTTCTAGCACATTCCATGATTTTCATGTCCATTCTTTCAGCAACATTGTTCTCATGTGGTATTCTAGGAACCATCCTTTCTCTACGTATTTTATTCTCTGAACAATAATCATTGAAAGCCTTGCTATAGTACTCACCACCATTATCATGTCTAAGGCACTTTAACTTTAATTTTGTTTCATTTTCCACAAGGGATTTCCACCTTTTAAAAGTCTCAAAAACATTAGATTTACACTTAATGCGATAAATCCATACCTTTATTGTGGCATCATCAATGAAAGTCACATAATATTGGGATCCGCCAATAGAAGCTACCTGGGCTAGTCCCCACACATCTAAGTGTACAAGCTCTAATTTGTTCTTCTTACTTTATTGACCCAACCTTGAGAAATTTCACTCTCTTCTACTTTCCAAATATGTAATGCTCACAGAATTCAAGATCTAATTGTTTTAAATCTGATAACTTACCCTTAGCCTTTAAGATCTGCAATCTTTTTTCACTTATATGGCCTAGCCAATTATGCCACATGCTTGCATCTGAATTTGTAGTAGATAACACAGAAAAGGAATCAGTAACACATGTAGAAAAATATAAAGTTCATACCTTCTTGCCTCTTGTCACAACAAGATATCCCTTGGTAACCTTCCAAGAATCAGTTGTGAATGTAACCATACATCAAGATTCACCTAATTGCCATGTAGATATTAGATTTCTCTTAAGACTTGACACATGTCTCACATCTTTCAATACCCATGAATTTTTATTCTGAAACTTTAGATGAACATCATCTTTACTAGTAATATTGCATGGTTCATCATCTCCTAAATAAACATGTCTAAAATCACTCTAAACATAATTTCTAAAATATCCCTTATTAGGGGTAGCATGGAAAGAAGCTCCAGAATATAAAACCCAAGATTCTAATTTATTATCCAATGAGAGAATAAGGGCATCTTGCTTTACTTTTTCACTTGCAATGTTTGCCTCTTTATCTTTTTCTTTACCTTTGTCTGGTAGATTCTCTTTATTTTCCTTGGACCAACACTCCTTCTTTACTTGTCCTCTCTTTCCACAACTCCAACAAAGTAAATCTCTGAACCTGGATCTAGATCTATCATTCCTTGACTTTGATTTCCAATTCTTCTTGCTCGTTGATGATCTCTCCTTAGATCTTCCCTTGCTTTCTACATTTAAAGTGTTTCTAGATGATGTTTCTCCTGAACTTTTCCTATGTATTTCCTCATTAAGAAATACAGTAACCACATCATCAGAATTCAAACCATTAGAAGCAAATGTTGTATTATTAACAGCCATTACCAAGTTATCCCAATTATCTAGCAAAGAACATAAGAATACAAGTGAACTTTCACTTCATCATCAAATGAAATTTTTACAAATTTTAATTGATTTACAATAGACCGGAAATCATTCAAATGGTTAGATACAGATCCACCTTCTTGCATCTTAGAATTAAACAATTTCTTCATCAAATAAACCTTATTCAAAGCACTATAATGGTTTATATACATAATAAAATGGCGAATGAAATGAATTTTGCATAGATAAACAAAAAATTATCACAAATAGATAATGGTTCAAATATTTCTATTTACAAAAGGTTTTTATTTTTTGTTTTGTATTACAACTTAGTATAAAATACCCAAAAATATGCATTGTATATGTTTACATTTCATTATCTTAAATTTATTTTGGTAGGTAGATGTTTATATGTGTTGTAATTTGTACCTTTTTCATTACCTTTTGATTTAATCTAATTTTGAATTTTCTATGTTTATCTTGGGATACACAAGGGATTAGTAGATCTCCATAATAACCATATGAACAAGGCCACATGATTAAATATGGATGTGATTTATTAAACACTGAGTTCATATTGATAGCCCCACACCCAATATATGGAGAAGGTTTTGAATAGAATATGAGACCTTAATATTGCGAAGTTGTGTTATGCTACCAAACATTTTTTTAACTATATGACTAAGGAATTTCCAGGATGAGAGTGGAAGGGCTCAAAGCATGTGTTGTGGTGATTGTGAAACAAATTACTTGGTTATATTTATTCTAAATATAAAATACATGTTTTTTTCCAAACAAATGTGGCTTACAATCTAAGATCCTTATTTCATTCTCAAGAGAAGTCATTTCTAAAATTTTACATGTGCAGGTGGCCTTGCAACTAAATTTTCCTAAAGAATGGTTGGAAAATTTTCTCCAAATAGGTCTTCTTAAAGTAATGGCTGAACACATCATTGGTCTGGGGGGATACCCCAAATCTAACCCCTCTCTAGACTATTTTTGTTGCAGAGGTTACTTTAACTGAGTATGAATGGGGACTCATAAAGGAATCATACTTTGAGAAATTTGATCCCATTGACCCACAATTGGTTGGGGACGACTTTAAGGATGAGATCGTAGTTGTGGTCCTATCTTCTAGTGTAGTAATGGGACATGTAACTTATGATCCTACCTGGATAGATGAAGAAAATGATTAAAATTAAAATTCTATTTGTTTGTGTTGATGCTCTAAACAATAGTTTTTGTGTTTTCTCTTAAGATTTGTCTTTACTGCTTCATTTTGTGACCCAAGCTTCGGGTCTGGATTTTACTATGGTTATTATGGCATATATTGTTTGGTTCTTATGGTATATATTGTTGTACAAGTAATTTAAATTTGGGATAAACCAAACCACATGAAGTATCTTGTTTCTTGTACATAATATAGTAATAGAGAATGATTTCTGTGAAAGGAATTTTATAATTTCCAAACTTCAACTTATGTAGTGCCCCCTTTGTGTGTGTGTTGTCATTAGTCCCAGTGTGTCATGGGGATCATGATAACCCTATGTCAGTTGTCAAATAAATGTGTTTGGAACCCTTGTCTAAGGACTACGAGATGGTCATTGAATGTTAGGCTGGTGCTGGGTTGTCATGTTGACCACCGAGGGGGGATCATAAATAAAATTAGCAATGAAATAAATTTAAACTATGGTGATGATAAAATAAACAAGGCAACGTTGAAGTTTCCCTTCATGGACTAAGAGTATCTGCGTGTCTTTGATTCACAAGGTGATGTCATTCGCCTTGTGATTCTTTAACTCTAGAGAATTTTGAGGTTTGAGTCTAAGTTATGTATATAGCTTTTATTACGTTAATATTGTCTTAATCAATTTGTTTTACGATATCAATAAAAGGATTCTGCATATTTGTCAATGAAGATGTTTACGTGATAAATAAGGGGCGTATCAGTAACGGTGGATGCATTTGTTAAAGAAAATGTTAAAACAATTAAATAAATCATTGAATGAACATAAAAAAAGAGTTTTCATTTAAAACAATAAATAATTCATTATCATCCTTAAATATCTCCAAATTTATTTTGGAGCTTGGGACCAACCTCTTCTTAAGGAAAGAATTAATGAAATTCTTCTTTGGGCATGGTGAATTGGTTTTCCACGAGAGTATTTTTTAAAATTCTTCTTGGATGTTGTGAGTCGGCTTGTGAGAGAGGATTTGACTTTTGGGATTTTAATTATTTTGTAAGGGGATTTTGTGGTTATCTTAGCTCTTGTTATTAATCCCTCTTGTGCATCAAGTAAACCTCTATCTAGACCAGTCCAATTCTACCACCATATGCCTATTTGGGATCCTTGGACAGGGTGTACACATCAATCTAGCATAGTAGAAATAAAAATAAAGGTGAAATTTGTTTAGATGTTGTAATTTCCTATGCTCTGTAAGGATGTGTCTACCTGTTGCTAACTACCCTGCCTATGTCAATGGGAGCTTTGGAGCAGACAAGAGCGTTAAATTTAGTTTTAAATGTGTTCCACGCATTGTGAGGGAGGTACTATTGACATATGTATTTGTTGAAGGTTCCTCAGAGACCTTCAAACAAATGGATTTTGGACTGGTGTAAATTGAAACCCTTTTACATGTGCTAACAATTTGTTTCCTTTTCTTGGGCACTTTTATATGTTCTATAGAGGAGCTAGAAAAGGTCAACAATTGCATAGTTTTCTTTTTTTAATTGCACTTGGGAGGTGTGTCTAAAACGTGGGATGATTAATTAAATCAGGGATGCCACTTAGAAGGTTGTCTTGGCCCCAACACAATATCTGTAGACCATTTGACAAAATGTTTTGTTGAAAAGGATTTGGAAACTTCTTGGAAATATCATTTGGTAGGCGTTAGAAGCATGCGCAACGCCTATAAACTGTTTGACAAATTACCTAAAATAAACATGTGCTCGTGGACAACAAGGATGGCTAGATGTGCAAGGTGAAAGCAGGGTCAAGCCTGACACAAAACTACTTTGTTGAAGTGGATTTAGAAACTCTAAAACAAATAAAATTGCAAGGTGTAATATCAGATCACTCCCTTTGTCTGTATCCTACCCAGTCGTGCCAAATTGGAAGTCTTAGAATGCGAGAATCACACAAAAAGGTTTTGTTAAAAAAAGGGACTTAAGAACTTTCAAGAAAATACAATTGTCAGACTTAAAGATAGTTGTTTTAACCTTTGCCAATATCATCTCAACTCATACCAAAATGGGGATTGTGGAGTAGGGTATGGTCTGGTCGCCATTGTATTGGAGAGGTTGATTTCCTTGAGGGTACAATTTTTTGTGTGATGTTAGAGATGTATGGAATTGGAAGTGGGTGTGGTTGGTTGTATATTGTTTTGTATTGGAAATTGAAATAAGAATGTGACCTCAATCACACATCTTCTTACATTTGTGCTAGTTGACTTGGGTGTTGAGCGACAAGTCATCCACCGTGGCATGGAATTTGGTTTGTTTAAGCTCGGTATGTTTATAGATCAGTCTAAAGCATGTGAGTTGGGATGTAATGTAGAGCTCGTTCTTCTAACTCAGTTCCATTGGCTTGATGAGCTACTTGTTATATGACACCTAAGCTAGTGCTAAAATATTGATGTTATGGACAACCGCGAATTGAGTTCTAATTGACCCTTATACCTTGTTAGTTCGATTATTAAGCATGGTCATCTTACTCTCTCCTTGCATGATTTTAACGATGCTAGTTTTTTTTATTTTAATGTAGTAGAAAATCATATTAAAGAGGAATAAATTATCAATGAATTAAATGAGACATAATAGCTTATAACACATTTACCCATGTTGTGTATGCGACTAAAAAAAATGGAATGTTAAATCTTCTCTCAATCTGCTTTGTGAGATGTTAGAAAACCCTTTTTATCAATTTTGGATATTGAAGTCATGTGGATGGAAAATCAAAATCGAAACATAGTAAATAAACTTCTCCTTGGTGACTTTGAGAAATATTAATAAAACCTATTTTTATCAAGGCGCAAAACACCTCTTTAAACCGCAAAATGAGAAATCAAGCCTTGAACTTGTTCCTTGTCATGTGGAGTGTAACTCCCACCAGGTTTTCCCTTGATGTTCATTTGACCCATAATTTGACATCATTAAGAGTCCATTGGACATTTCGCCACTTTGGACAAGTTTGTGTTGGTTAAAAGTTAGTTGGTTTGGACCCGCTGTTTAGGCCATGGTTAAACATGAATTCAAGCTCCGCGACCTCTGATTATGTCCATAAAATCACCACCAACCTTAGATTTGAGAACAACCTTGCATGCCTGTTTTTTGGTTGGGTTTTTTGTAGGTCTCTGGTTGCTGTGCGACGATGTCAATCGGTGTAACTCCGATTTAGTAGCTCTGGAAAGACGACGCTGATCGAACCTATGTTTCACCAATTTGGGTCTTGTCAATTTCTGATGTTTCCCCTATATAGGTGAATTAGGGATTTGACTTTATTTTTAGGGCCTCATGGATTTTTCGAAGTTGGTTTTATACTACTTCTTGCTAAATTTAGTTTTTGGGGCACATTAACAAATGGTAAACTGTCACATGACCTTACTCAAGCAATTCAATCGGAGCAAATGTGTAACACTCACTTGTGACGAGTATACTTCTTTTGACACTTGTTTGAGAGAGTGTGATGTGGAAAAATAATGTTCTCTCTCTCTCCTCCTTAGCTTCTTTATAGCTCTAAATGAATTGAATGACATGTACAGTCTACTCTCTTTAGAAGTCATGTTAATATTTTTTTTCATTATTATTAGAAATTTATGAAATCCTGAATCATGCCTATTTTGTGGATAGATGCCATGCCAAAGAGTAGTCCTCATTGTGTTTGGTTGCAGCACTCAGCAACAAGGAGACTTGCACTATTACTTTTGTAATTCTTATTAGCATGTTTAGAAAGAACTGTAATTGGCATAGACTATTTTAGGTATATTGTTCCTGAATAAAATGTATATTTTCATATTTCCATGATGTAATGAATAGGGTGTGTATTGGAAAAGGTACTTCTTACGAGTTATACTTTTCTGTTTTACGAATTTAATAGTCCATTTGTGTATAGTTCTATTAAGTAAAGGACGTTGATTTATCATTTGCTTTGGAAATGATGTAAATAATCCTTTCTTTTAGTGGGGGGGGTCCCCCCCCCCTAAATCAGTATAGAAGACTGATTGGAACCTTGTCTTTAACATTTTTGTGTCTCGAGGAACTAGTTGAGAGTCATTCACGTAGTATGAGTGTGTAAGATTGCTTTGGTGTAAGGCTAGCGTCATTTTTGCCAACATATTCCCACCCCAATTTTTGACACACAAATAAGTAAAAATACCAGAATATTTTTTTTGTCTGTAAATTGTACGCACACACACCAATGGCTCACATAGATAGACTAAACTCGCTAACCACACTCATAACATGGACCCACACATACGATCGTAACATATGGTACACATCATGTCTTGACGTAAATTAGACATGACCAATTACAGTAAGAAACCCATTGATGTGATATCCTGACATGCCTTTCATGTTTACACATTTCATACATTTTCGGTTTCCATTTTATGACTTATAGTTTTTCAAGAAATTAAACACAAGTTTGCATTTCCTATGTTTTTTTATTTTTCAAATTCAATGTTAACAATTATTTTCATAGATTAGTCGTTAACAATAGCACGATTGATTCCTGTCTTTTCCAATTCCATTAGTTTCCCACACCTTCATTTGTTAATAAATTTTCCAATTTTATACAGTTAGAGCCCTAATATTGACCTTACCTTTAAGGTTTGTTTTCTCAAAATATGTTAATTGACACTTAATTTTTTCCTCGGTCGAAGGAACTAACCAGAGGTTTAGGTTCTTTCTTTTCAGACATATATTCGCTTTTCC